>JAECUM010000916.1:0-165746 GCA_016617855.1 Megalonaias nervosa
TAGATAGATAGATAGATAGATAGATATCTGCCTCCCCTGGAACTCAATCCTGTCTACATCGACAGATCTGTGATAAGACACTTCATTACCTTGCCATTTGACCGCTACAAGTTTCTCAATTTTCTGCTCGAATTCGCAACAATTAAACGACTTGTAGCCATTGAGGGTGCAATAGAAACAAATAGCTTTGATAACGTTTTGAATAGACTCTATCAGAATAGGAAACAGGATCACATACGGCATGATGCTCCAGTGCTAGACGTAACTATAAAGAGCCACACCGCAGACATTGTAGCGATGTGACTGAAACATTGTTAAAGTTAAAAATCCAAAACACACACACACGTCAATCAACATATATATGAAGCCAGTGACCTTTGTTAGCTTGACAGCTCTAGATCTCTGATGAAACAAACGGTTAGAATGACGACTTCAATGACAACAGGATAACATCATAACAAACATCATGTGATAAATTTATGGGAAAAGCAAACTGGAACAAACATTTATGAGACAAAGATACTTAATTAGTTTGTGAGAATAAATAAGCGCGTAGAGTTATTCGTATATTTTTCATTTTTGTTATTATTATACAAACAAAATCTTATTTCTGTCCCAAAAATACCACAAACTTGAAGAAAAAGATGCTCTTCCTCGGTAATAAGACAATGATCAGGAATTAGAACCTTGTCAAATTTCTTTCTCTCATTTCAAATATATGTTTAGAAGACTGTTATCTATTTTGTTTACTGAATATTTGAAATACTATGTATAGTGATCTGTATTCATATGCTAATGAAGCTTTCACAAAGTAAATTCAGCACCTCACAAATATGTTCAAATAAGCAATAAATTAAAGAAATTCATCGAGGGATGAATGCCATGCATATTGCACAGTGGGGTTAGTTATAAAAATACAATAATTTTCACAGAGAGAGAGAGAGAGAGAGAGAGAGAGAGAGAGAGAGAGAGATTGGTCGTCAATTTTAAACACGGTGAAGTAGCTAAAACAGTGTTCTCATATAAGCGCGGATTCATCAAACTCCATGGGAAACAAAAAGGGAGAAATTAAGGAAAAATTAAAACAAGATATACAGTTAGGATGAAGAAGGACATGTGCACGGGTAGTGGAATAACGACTGCAAAAACTTCGTAGTTTTAGAACTTAACTTTCAATCAGTGCCGCTAGAAACGATACATATTCAAGCATTCGATATTGCAAATCTCAACGCGATTTATAATTTATTGGCCTGAGTTGAAATAGTAACATGTTATAACGACCGTCTCTTTTCTGACCCATCCCCCCTACACACACACACACACACACATACACACACACACACACACGCACGCACGCGCGCGCGCGTGTGCACGAAATGGATGCATACAGTTTGACTACAAATATGTAAAAAATGTCAACACTGTGATTGCAGTTTTGTACATGTGACTTTTGACCAGCTTGCGGTAGCCTTGAAAACTGTACCCCTTGTACATGTATATGTCGTATAAAGAACTTATGAAATAAGTTTGGTTCATTTCCAGCCAGTGATTTGGGAGAAATATTTACATGCATATCGGTTGGATACACTGAGAAAAGAACGACACTTGTAACCGCCTGCAATTACAACGAAGGTATATTAAATGAGATCATACTTCAATAATAATAATAATAATAATAATAATAATAATAATAATGATAATAATAATAATTTATTTTCATAGGATAACACACTGTTTAGCACTAGAGATAATAATCTATTTTGCCCACAATTCCAGTATCATAATATCACTTTTAGAAAGTAATATTTGCAGAGATTAAGATGCATTTCAAAGATGTACATCCTACTCACACAGAAGATGCAAACATAGAATAATGCAAATTAGAAATATATGGTATATTAATAGAAAAAAATATATACAATTATAGGGCAATTCCTTTCCATGCGTACAATGTAATAAATTAGCACTTGCTACCTGTATCAATGATTTGGAGCCCCAGTTTTACTGAAATTTAAATCAATCCAACCATTCCTACCCCATAATTTGATGTTAAATTCCCCTACAGATTACTCCTAATAATACTTGAGTTCTAATCTTGATCAGGTCAAGATGGAAACTAAGATACAGGAAGTAGACCATGTTTTCAATTTCTGTGTTGCACTACAAGGACACATTGCATATGAAAGTTCAAATGTTACAGTCAGGATATTGATCAGAGACGTGTGAGCAAAAACGCTTTCACTTGTATGTATGTCGCGATTTAACTTTATGTGGAAAATGCGAACGCAGTCAGGTCAACAGTCTTAATTAATCTTTTGTCAATGAACACATCACTATTGTAAAATGCAATATTCATGGTGTGTATCTATGTTTGGTTATGCATGTGTTCTTTTTCTGTTATAAATTTAGATCTAATTGGAGTTCTCTAAACATATTTAGTAAATTTATGTATCCTATATTGCAGATGTTTGCTAATGTTTAACCTAAAATGTGGAACCATTTTATATTTGCACCATTTTATTTTCAGTTTCTCATTGCGACCCTAGACACTGCCCTTGTCGAGTATGTACTTTGCGACGGTCAGTAAAACAAAACAATAAGATACCGACAATTTTGCAGTCCATATTTCAAACGACGTAGGAGAAGTAGAGTTCAATTAAAAAATAAACGGCTCAGAAGAGGAATTATTTAAACTTAATATTCATGTGGGGTTTTTATAGGTCATTCATTGTTGTGACTAATAACGGCAGTAAATTCCCATGAACTTTACTAAAGGTAAATCTGGGCTTGTAGTCAATCGCACATTGTTCTTGCGTTGTTTAATTTTCAACGTAGCACCTGTTTGTTAATGCCTTTAAAGATCCCGTTTGTGAGTGATTGAAATTTAGGAAAAATGAAACATCACCTTAAATTAGTATACACAAATGTAAAGAGGCATTGCCAAAAAAAAAAAAAAACATTAACATAGAGTCAGCTGATAAACGTCGTGTCATTAAAAATATGAAGTAATAAAAAATTTTGTTTACTTAAAGAGAGAGAGCAAACGAAATAAACCCACGTGGTAAATTCACACAAAAACCGTTTTTATTTGACAAAAGGCATCAGCAAAACTCAGAGACAATATTCAGGTCCGGCCCTAGGGCAAGGCGAACGAGGCAATCGCCTTGGGCCCCACGATTTCAGGATATCAACTCCGCAATGCAATTTTTTTTTTGCTTGGGGTCCCGCTCATCGCTTTTGCTGCCTTGGGCCCCGCACATCCTAAGGCCGGGACTGTCAATATACGTATGAAATAATTTACAAAATCACATTTGCGAGGTTAGAGTTGGTTGATTGTTCAGTTGAAACCCTAATTTATATTAAAATCGGAACAATTTTGAATGCAAAACGGAAAACGTTGGCCATGTAATGACAGCGAATCACATCTCGTTAAGACTGAAGCCACTTTCAGCAAATTCTGGATCCGCTCCTGCACCAACACAATCAGTGTTGAAATGTATTAGGAAGAAAGCCAGCCAATGTAGAGCAAAATTAAAAATTATATGACTTTGTGCATCAACAAAGACTGCCACAAAAGTACATAACCGTGAGCGCAGTGAGTACACATTTTCAGTTCGAATACAATTTGTTAATAAAAATCAAATAAAGACCCTTAAACAATGGAGATTAAAACAATCATATGGAAAATTCCACCATTGTTTGAGATATCCACAACATATTTCATACAAGTCAACAAGAGGTTTATATGTTTCAGGTTTCTTGTAAGCGCGTGATGAAAACGTAAATAAAATGTTACAATTTCTGTCAACTAAAATAAATAGACAGTAAATAGAAAATAAAGTAGCCTCAGCTGTAAACATCGTTTATCGAACATTAAAAGTTACCAGACATCACACCCACGTAAATAAACGTGAACAACAAAGGCAACTTGTTCTGCTTCAAATAAATTTTGATTTATGTTCTTTTATGTAATGATGTGAAAGATAGATCCAACACATATCTACACTGTCTCTTCGTTGTCGTTTATATCGACCAAATTTACTGGATGCATACTAAAGCATCTCTCGGGGGATTTTCATGACACTGTTAATATATTAGTCACATACAGATATTTGTGATTTGCATGCGATCTTAGATATTAGAGATGTTTGTAAAAGTAAAATGTGGCAATGTGTAGAGGTAGGCGATAAGATGGGAAGGCAATACGTTGTTTGAAAATGTGTCAGAAACAAATTGTCTCCTTTGAACATTTGCTTATCCCAATATGTGCACGATATGTTTTCATCAATAGTAGATATAAACGATTGTAAACTTAATGCGTCTGAATGTAAATTACGGTGGGGGTCTTTCGGTACTTGGTAAAGCATATCAACTCATTATTAGTTGAAGACCTTTTGTAAACAATTTATTACAATTAAAACGTCATGGTACGAAATATATTCAGTACAGAGTTTGGAAGCGTTTCTACTGTATTGCTATCAGCTTGGAAATTACATAATTCTTTAGACTTCCTTGCCATTCGTAGTCAGTACATACTTGCTTTTGAATGATGGATTCATTCACAATCACACCTCGAACTATCCAATAGTTTCTTTATTAATAACGGTAAACGCTAATACATAGTTGCACAGACGTTTCTAAGTACTTTTTGTGACACGGGTCATCATTATTTGTATTTCTTTTCTTTTTACATCCTGGAAAGTATGTACATGTCATTGTATATCAAACTTACTTATTTACTTCCTCCTGTAAGTGGAAAGCCACTGATGCATTCTTGATTGGTACAGCAAGAACATGGAACCTATAGTAGAAGATAGGGTTGAGACTACATTTACATAGACTCGAAATTTGAGTGATGAGTCACAGGGAATTTCCTAAAATGTCAAAAACGTACACAATACAACGCTCCTTGGAAATGAAATAAACAAGTTCAGCTCGCATTATTTGTTGGTAACATGGATCTTGCTGAAGCACATGCCACACGCCTCACAAATTGGCACACAGCAACACTTGATGATTGTGCCGAAAGACTTCTGCCAGACGCCAACACAAATGGAGAATTCTCTCATGCATGGCGTCAGAAACCAGATATGGTCAAAGGCGGTACAAGCAAAGTCGCATCCCCAGCAGAGGGCGATACATATACCACATAAAGTGGTCAGTATATTGTAGCAGAGATTCTTGCCGCAGTTGAAGCACATGTAACTGCTACGCCATACGCAATCAATACTGCGCACTCCTTCTGGCTCTGCGATGCAGTCCTCAAAGCATACCTGTTAAAAAGGTAGAAATTTAAAATTATATTTTGCGTGGTAAAAGTATGGTTCGCATCAGTTATAATAATTGCCGTTATATACCAAAGAGAAAAACTTTGAAATATTATTACAATATATGAAATTTATTCTTAAGATCTCGGTGAGAACCAGCATAACACTTAACATGGTAGAAATTTATTTGTTTAAATATGTATAAAACACACGAGTCGACATAATTGTTTCTTGCGCATCGTTAACACATAAGTAATCCCAAAAATGATATAACTTACACCATGTGAAGATGATAACAAATCTTTTCTTTGTATGCCTTTTCACAGATGGATCTCACAAAATGTCGGCACCCTAAGAATCCTGAATTGCTGGCATAGATTTCGTGTTGAAATTACGTTCTGTAAATACTTAAGCATTAATCTGTTTATCAGTAAATTACTTGAAGGTATCAAACAAATCTAAATGTTTTTCACTTCCTAACCTTAGACAGCAAATCTGTATCTTTGAGTGACCAGTACAATTTAAATTTTAGAAACTATACAACCCATATAAATATTTCAGACCTACAAGTTAGTTTCAAGCAAGATAACATTTTATAATAGATGTACATCGCATGCTAATTATCGTCATTGAGATAAATAAATAGAGTTTACTGAATCCTTATTAACTCATTTCTGTGTTGCAGATAACCATGAGTTCTCAAACTTAAAAAACAAATAGCAAAATTGTTTATCGCAAATATTTTTTAAATTCAGTAGCGTTCACAAATATATTGTGTAAATAATTTTAAATATAAACATAGATAAATACCTTTATGTGGTTATTAAGATCATTGGGATCTCGGTTGATCATATCTTGTTCTGACATTTTGATCTATCAGTAAATCTGAGTCCTAGACCGAAAAAGCTGCCACTTCCTTTAGTATCTTATCACTGTCACTGTGTAATGGTTCAAGTCTATTTTATACTCGTCTTCGTACTCAGGCAACAAAATATACAACAATATATTAATTTCACATCAATAATTGCATTGAAATGGTTCAGCTTCCCTTTCTCAATAAAGAACCAATAGGCTACTTTCCTCTGGTCGATTGACATTTCATTGCCAGTGTCATATTCAACGTGGAAAGAATAAATGGCTTTTTATCCAGCACTATTTGTCTCAGCAACAGCCAATCTGATTCACAAGAGATCACAATTGTATAGATTTTGCATTGTGGGTAATTCGAATGCATAACGTGTACCAAAAATTTTCAATATTCATTTTAAAGTCGCAGCAAATTATATATATATATATATATATATATATATATATAACCAACATATATATATATATATATATATGTATATATATATATATATATATATATATATAGAGAGAGAGAGAGAGAGAGAGAGAGAGAGCTCCATGTCTTTTAAATGAAACACCTATTGTCTATTAGAAGGCTATATGCTAGATGGGTTCTACTTGGTCACATATAAAACTATGATTCAGAGAGTAAAGATCAATCATAGAATATAATTTACGTTCTGACCTAGCGATACCTCTTACAATCCTTGATAATATGTACATATGTACTCTCGATTGTTTTCCCCAAACTTCGACTTTGAGTAGTATCGCTACTATGCATATCGATTTGTGTCCTATTTGGTTTACAGCGATAAAGGAACGAGCTTATTGGAGGCCTACTAAAGCTTGCATCTGGTGATATCCATAACTGTTAATATACAACAATAAGGAATTTGTATTTAGTCTAAATTATTAGCCAGGTCATAAAGCTATAGAATGATGTATAGATCTACATAACACTATGAAGAGGTGAAACATCGTAAGAAAAATTTTCAGAAATCAAATTCTTATTTGCTTAACCTATATGTGCATGTTGACATGATCCCTACTTTTTAAAACTTTTACTTCAACGGAAATGTAACGATTTTCAAACTGAATTATAATGACCATATAATACTAGCTCAGAAAGAATCTTAGCATTGATTAGCAATTAAAGACTTTTCGTAAAACATTTTGCACTTCCTAAAATGACGTTAGTATTTGCTGCCAAAATATATTCAGTACCGAGTTTATACAGTTTTCTACTGAACTAATCTCATCTCGGTGCATTTAATCATTTAGGTTTCTCTGGAATTCACAAGCAATGTATACTGGATCCTGATACAAATATGCAGGCAAAGTCACATACTCAGAAGAGTGATATGAGATGCCAACAGAGAATACAATCACCTTAGCTAAGATTGTTCTGAAAATGTACCAAATTATAAATATAAGTTCAAGTTATCAGCTTATTTGGATGACTCTTTCGAACATAAAGCACGTTCGTAAAATCTTACATAAGATAAACTCCATGATAGATAAACTTTAGTGGAGTGATTATGTTGTTTGTGTCTTTAAACTGCAAACTCACTTATGGTCACATACTGTACATACATATTATTATTGTGGATATGAGACTCGCTTATATTCATCAAACTGAAAATGACATGAAAGTGTTTCCATACAGTATAATCTTGCATCCGGAAGCATTGTAAACAGTCCGAGATTTTGGCAACATGTCCGTCGTAATTAGACATAACACACACACACACACACACACACACACACACACACACACACACACACATATATATATATATATATATATATATATATATATTTATTTGTCGAGAGAGGATACATCTCATGTAAGGTTTACTCGTTTACTCGTTCACTCATTTGTCAACCAGTTGGAATATTGCCTAAGTGTCTTGTTTATATAATGGAATATCGAACGAAATACAGACTGGTTTAGGAATGACACTCTAACATAGTCATCTCGATTTAAGTGAATGGAAGGATACAGCAGCAGTCTCTTTATAGAGTAGAACAAACATCAAATTTTAGTTTCATCTGTTACTTATTGGAAATTTTAATTTTTCTGAAGCTCAAATCTCAACTAATACAGTCTTGGAATCAGGCAACCGTTGCTGGTTGTGGCAAACACATATGGAGAAATCTAGCACACATTTAGTCAGGAACCAAACGTGGTCGAAGGTAGTGCATGCAACATAGTCTATTCAGGCCAGAGCAATACATTGTCCACATAAGTTCGTCAATATTCCACAGCAGGAGGTTTTAGCAGAATAAAAGCACGTGTAACTGTGGTCCTATGTGGACATGATAGTATGAATATCCTCTGATACTACCATCACATCTTCAAATGACTCCTGAAACACTTTTATTGCTGAATTCTATTGTTGATTATTAAGGAAATCAATTTTATGTAGACGGGTGTCACAGATTTGTTTGTTTCTCATTTTGTTTTATTGGCTTTATCTGTGGAATGACTTTAAATTAGGCTGTGTCCTAGTTTATAAACCAGATTTAAACATAACCTAACTAAAATGAAAATCGGCAGATGATCAATTTGCACATGTGCTGCTAACTACCATTCTATCAATCGATCATTTTTCCAATTTCTTCTAACCTTGATATGTAAATTTAATATATCGATATCTTTATTGTCCAATTCAGTTACCTGAGGTTCTGTTAGGAAACATACAATCTTCACACACGATCTACTTTAACTTGAGGAGCCGATATCTTGCTCTACGATTTTCAGCAACAATGAGCCTTTCATACCGCCCTCAAGTTGTTAGGCAGCAGTCTTTGTGAAAGTCCTTTTATCCTCTCGATTTATTGTTTGTCAATTGACTTTGCGAGATTCTTTTTAGATCAACTGGAATGCTATTATTTATTCAATCAAATAAAAATTATTAACTGTAACAGGCAAATGTTACTTAGATCAATGTTTTTAAATTAATAATAAGGAAACCGAGTTCGATACAATAATATTCATCGACCCTGTCCTTACCACCACTCAAGCTCAACAACCAATGTCCCATTTATATTGTCTGATCCTGCGGGTTGCATTTCATAGTTTAAATATGATCTGTTGTAAAAATAAGAGAAACTAAATTTTATCCAAAGCATGTAAATGAAGTTGAAATGTACGTACATCCTTATGTTCTCTATTTCAAACTAATGTGTTTACTTGCTGCAAAATTTTGGTGGGAATATTGACAGTGACATAGTTCATACCTGTTATATATATATATATATATATATATATATATATATATATATATATATATATATATTTATGTGTGTGTGTGTGTGTTAAATGTGAGATTTTATACAGAAGAGGAGTGTAACAATATTGTCTATGCCACTGAATAGTGTATCATTCAGTAACAAGACAATTTTGATAGATAACATTGTTCTCAGTAGTAGTAGCTGTTCTTGTCTTTGGGTGCTTGCTTTGTGTGAGTAGTCATATTACTAAAGAGAAACAAAATGGAAATTCGAAAAAGGTTTTAGATTTGTAAACAGACAATCGAAATCGTGTAATCAAGCATGTGGTTTTGTGACTGTGGTCATGAACATTTTTTTCTGTTATCATTGCTTGAACGTTAACTCTAACTTGGTTATGATAGAATAACGCCATTTCTTTATAATAAGTGTAACCGGGCATTCACTACGATTATGACGATGCACATACGATGTTGCCAGAAAAGAATTTAATCTATGTATGAAGGAACTAAAAAAATAAATTACGTTAATGTTAAATAAAAGCTGTTGAAATAGAAATAAAATTTATAAAACAATATTCTATTTCTTTTCTGTATGGAACTAAATTCTGTTCAATTGCAATGAGATATTAAATTGCTTCCGTGTAATTTTCATTGATATCGCATGCATGTGGCATCGGCGCACTTGCAGTATCACCTCTGGAACTACTTTATATTTTGTTTTAAAACGAATGAGAAATCAGGGATGAGTGAGTCTTCATTGCAAAGTTAATATCGAAATTTGGGTGTATCGTCTGTTACCAAACGAGGCTGCAAGCATGCGTAGGTCACACAATCCACGTTTGAATGCATCAATTAGCAACAACAAGAAAAAATTTCCTAATAGATAAAATAAAGATTCTTTAAAATCTTCAGCTTAAAGATGTTACGCAATGACGTCTGTCTGATGTGGCCACTCTGTGATGATGCTACCGCTACTCCAACAATGATCACTGAATCAAAACCAACTAAATGTATTATTGAAAAAGTCGTTTCAATTTGTATGAAAGCAGTCGTTAATCTGACAAAATACACAACTTGACGTATTGTATATAGGAGCTAAATTTGTAAAAGTCACCGTCCAAAATTAATGCATAATTTCGGGACTCTTTTTTAGCCGTATTATAAAACGTTTTCAGTAATTGTTTTGGCACACAACGAAGACATCCACCGACGTTGATGGTGTTCTTATTACTTACAGTGTATAATATCGAGCTGTAAACCATAAGGAAACCTATGTTAGTTTGTTTTGTTTTAGTTGGGGGGGGGGGTGGATTGCAGGTCACTAAATCTAGCACTTGATTCATCTAACATCTCGTTAAAAATATTGAATCATGGATCCCTTAATTAATTTTATTGAAGTACCGAAATTCTAATTTTCAGTTCCATTATAATCGTTATTAAAAGAGTTATCATCTCTGATGGAAGCTACAATTAAGCTCAGTAATACATTGAGACTCTTCCTAGCCAGGAGTCCGTGCTCCAAGACCCTATCGAACTACTCATATTATTCTATGTAGCTCCGACAAACAAATATGGCTATCTCGGTTCTTTCTTTGAGGACCTTCTTCTTTCTGCTGGGTTGAATATCGTACTAAATGGTTACTACACTTAACCACATGCTGCTTCTTTGAGAATTCATTCTAAACCTGCCGAAATGCCGCAATGATTCATAGCACATCTCGCTCAGTCACTTAGAGTTCGTTTTGCGCATGTGGTAACGCAATTTGTTGAGGTCGATATGCAATTGCTGCCAATGCACATAGTGAACGTAACGCCGCAAACTGCACAATCTCCACAATGACAAATTAATTGTTTCGATTTGGCTTTCCCAAATTTTGTCAAGCTGCAGGAATTTCAGCCGTCACCAACAGCAACGTTGTCAGAACAGACAGGTGAACATGATACTTATGTACAACAACAAGAATAAGAACAACAGAACTAAAAGAGACAAGACAAATGGTCAACCGATCAACTGGGTAAGACCTGTGAAAGGATGGCTTCTCAAACCATGAGTGAACAATAAGAAATCCTAGCCGAATAAAGTCAAACTAGAGGAAGCCTACATAGCAAAAATAACACAATTGGCAACAACAAAAAGCTTCAAAGACGACGGCAGGTAAACTTGTTTGGGGAAAGAGAGCAAGAAAGGTACAGTTATTGATTTACAATTGGTTTCGACCTACGTGTATTCCAAAAAGGAGGATATTGATAATTCATTCACAAAATAAAGTAACCAAAAAGTTTTGTATGCATGCTTGTAACCACATATACATGATTTGAAAGAGTGGGGGAATAATAAAGAAACTAATCAAGATCGTTGATCTTAATTTAATTCTTCATATTCTAGTGGTAGAACGCGAATGGATATAAATCATTTCGTAATCTCCATCTGTTTTGTTCATCCTTTTAATTACATGACGATGTGTCATCAGGGATTTTGTTTTATTTTCTTTCATGGAATAGGTTCTTCTTCTTTCTTTCACACCACCTTTTGTCTCCCCAGCTTCTCTTCCTCTTTCGCGTTCATCTGAGGCCCGATATCCCTCACATGACACGCAAAACATTCGCCTTTGCACGTGTCTTCTCGCGCTTATGCATATAAATTACTTTCTTTTCTTTTCTGATGTGGACACTCTTGTGCCCAGTGTTCTTTCTCTTGGCACAGATTACACTGTCTACAGCCAAAGTGCTTCCGTAATAAATGTAGTCAAACTTTACTAATTCTGGGTCACTGGGAACAAATATGATGCTTAAAATTGTTGATTGGCTCTATGATACTGGGTCAGTATGATATGATACATATGTACAACGCACAAGTAAAAACAACAAGGGAAGCAAATCAACTCTTTCAGCTCGCAGTGATTTCTAAGTATATCGTGTGCAGATAATTAAGGTGTTGACCAATTGCTATGCATTGAAGATCCACGCATAAGTCAAACGCGGAGATGTCTGTTTCTAGGACCCGATTTTTCAGTCGAAAAGAGCAAACATGTTTTATCATAGGCAAAGTCATTTTAACATCCTTATCCATATCTCAAGATTTCTCAGATACAGACAATGCTGAACTGATTTGAATCTATTATTCTAAACAATCATCTATCTGGTTTACCATGGAAGACCTGTAGGAGAGAAGCCGCCAGTGATATCAGGACCAGCAAAGGATAACGCTTGGTGAAAATGTGGGAGTACGACTACGACAGACTTGTAAAAACAGATCCTGAATTTCCACAAAAGGCAATACCGTAGTGTAGGTCGAACATGTGGATCTTCGCGACAGTTTGTTTGGAGGACGTTGTAATAAATATACCTTTTATGCGATGAATATAAGACTAAATGGAAGCAAACTCCAGAACATTGACGTATATTTGATGTACCCTTGGGTATACAAATATTCTCACGTCCCCATGGGACACCCCAAAATTATTTCTAAGCCTATCGACGTAGAATATATTTGCAAATACAAAGGACTTATCAAATGCATTTTTTTCCACCCACCGACTCTTGTTGAGAGTGTACGAAATCTTGAACTTTAGCACAATGGAACCGTACCAACGTAACGTAACGAGTCCAGACATTTTTCTTGTTTTCTAGAAACGACAAAGATTTCTTGAAATTGAAACAAGAGGGTTGTTATCAAATAGCAGAAGAAAACGAAGCATTCAAGAGTTATACTTCATTCTCACGTGTCAGCCTTACTGAGCTGTAAAGATTTAGATTTGTCCAGTATTATTCACATGAGTTGAATATCATCAACAATTAAAAACAAAACATCAAAACAGTTTTGCATCATTCTTTTGCATTACAAGAACCATTGCAAAATTTTATTATGGGTCGTACAAGAGACCCATGATCATCTATATAGCATACAGCAAATAAATAATACATTTAACAATAAAAATACATATAGCAATGTGTATGAAGGTTTAGTACAGCTGAAATGAAGATTAAACCTTGTCATTTATACACTGGTTTTAACGGTTCACAAACGGTCTTGAAGAAATTAATACAATATGTGTCCTTTAAAGGAAAAACCAAACATTCAATGTGCACGAGAATGTTTGGAAAACTTCAACAACTATGCCAACGTTAACCATCTGGAGCAATACAATATCCTCTACACTTTGTACAGCTTAGTTAACAGTGATACAGAAAACAATTAATCTAAATGAAAGAATTAAATCAATGAAATTTAACATTATGTACTCAAATGTCACGTGCTGTCAAATTTAATGCTCTCGTTGCAAAATGGACAGGTATGTATACTGTCACCTACACTATTCAGCATTTTCCTGGAAAGGATCATGGAGGATGCCTTGCATGACCACAAGGGCACTGTCTGCATCGGAGGAAGAACAATCACCAACCTTCGATTCGTAGACGATATTGATGGTTTAGCAGGAAATGAAAAAGAACTGGCTGACTTGGTTGAGCGCCTCGACACAACCTCTACAGCATACGGTATGGAGATTAGCGCCGAAAAAACCAAACTGATGACAAACAACACCAATGGCATCAGTGGAGAAATAAAGGTCAGTGGACAGAAGCTGGAAAAAGTCACCAGCTTGTGATCAGTTATCACAGATGAGGGCTCCAAACCAGAACTACTTTGCAGGATTGCCCAGACAACATCAGCAATACCAAGGTTGAGACCAATATGGAAAGATACCAACATTGCTTTTGGTTCCAAAATAAGGCTGATGCGCTCGATTGTCATATCCATCTTTCTGTATGCTTCTGAAACATGGACTCTCACATCAGATCTACAAAGAAGGATTCAAACCTTCGAAATGAGATGCTACCGCAAGATCTTGGGCATCTCATACATTGACCATGTAACCAACGAAGCCCACAACAGGATCCAACGAGCCATTGGATCCTATGAAAACCTCATGACCACTGTAAAAAAGCGCAAACTGAAGTGGTACGGTCATGTCTCAAGATCATCTGGACTGACAAAAACAATCTTGCAAGGCACAGTGCGAGGGTGCAGAAGAAAAAACTGACAGGAAAAGTGGGAAGACAATATTAAGGAGTGGACAGGTATGGGATTTGGATATTCTGAAAGGGCAGTAGAAAACAGGGAAACATGGATAGAATTGGTTGTAAAGTCAACTGTGGTGCCCCAACGACCTCTTGGGTTAAGGGATTGATGATGATGATGATTGCAATATAAACATCATCTCAAGATTACTCATAAAATTGTTCACTCAAAAATATCTACACAATCAACTATTCTGGTAAAGTTGTGTAGAAAATATCTTTTGTTTTAATTCCATCATTAAAAAATAGAGATTAGGCTATATTGATCGATATCTCCTGTGTTTACAGAGAATGTGTTTAAATTAAAATAATTTATAATTACTAAATATAGTATTTGGGAAATTTGGAAATGTAACGAACATTACAATAGAAAGAGCGAACAGCACAGAAGATTAAACTAAAATTTAGTTTCGTTTGGTTTGGTTTGGTTTGGTTTGGCTTGGTTTGGTTTGGTTTGGTTTGGTTTGGTTCCGTGCTCTACAGCAAAGCAGTAGAAGTATAGTATTTAGTGCCGAGGCAATTGCAGCAAAGTCCCTTGCCGATGGACACACCACTGTAGCTTACCCAGGCTGGTACGATGTTAGGATTCAAACACGCAACTTTTCGGTCGTGAGTCCGGCACCCTAACCACCGAGCTCCGCAAACTGAAATTTGTTTTTATCTATTGCTAAAGTGATTAGAAAAAAAAAATTCTGAAATGAGCTTTGCTACGCTATCCTGTACACCAATTTCAGTGTCTTAACTATGCTGAGGGTGTTGTGTTATTTAGCAACCTTTCGAAAGTCACGTGTACAGTTTTTGCTCTGCTCTCAAAATCCAAATGACAAAAATGGGGTTAGTGTCATATCTTTAAAAAAACGGACTAGTTGATATTTAATTGTAATAACAAATATATGATGGAATAGAAAATGAGTGATGAATTTTGAATATTTCTCAGATATTTTATTATTCCTTTGCGGGAATTCATATATTGATACAACTATTATTTTCCAACCCTGGCAGTTCAGGTGCGAATTTTGAGCTCTTTATATTAACATTGTTTTGATCTGTCAAAGACCTAGATCAACCTTTACAGTTCGTGTGTGCACAAGATAACCAAACCGTAACAATCGTGTGACTCATGATATTCCGGAAAGTTGAAACTAAGTAATTCTTACAATATAGATCATGTATCACAGATATATGTTATGTTCTTTCATGGGTTTCAAAACATTTACTGAATCAGAAGCCTTGCTGAATTTAGAGTCAAGATGTGCATTTACTAATCGAATCAAAATAGTGGGTATAAAAAGATTATACGTCTACCTTTAAGTGTTTTAAACATACAACGTGGTGCATGGTGAGTAGTAATCATAAATAAATAGAGTAAATTAAATGAGCGTGCAAACTGAAGAGAACTCGCCACAATATGTCAAAAGATTTACTAATATTGACAACGTATTATTCATTTCCCTTCAATCTCATATGTATGTATGTATGTATGTATGTATGTATGTATGTATGTATGTATGTATGTATGTATGTAATCTAATAGGGTGGAAATAAACACTGATTGCAGGGACACATGAAGGAGGGAAAAATGAGTTTGGACACTAACCGTCAGAACTTTGGTCAAATGATGAAGACAGACTAGTAAATCAGACGTTTGTTTCAACCATTCAAGGTGAAGCTCACGATACCTAAGGTACCAACAGTTTCAGCCTCACAATTTTCTATTATAATTATTTTTAAACTGTAGAGAGAGGGGGTATCAGGACAAAGTAATTTTGTGCGCGATATTTGCGCTAGAAATTTAACCTCTCTATGATAAATTTACTCAAGTGAAGGGTTTTTGGTGTCTCTTCATTCTACACTGACCTGTTTGGAACTCGTATGGAAAGCGTAGAATAGCAGCTGCTTCTATTAACTGCATGGTGACCACGACCAACAGGAGAGAATGCGAGAGATTTGCTAAAGATTGACAATGTGCTTTCTTTCAAATCTGAAGAACGAAACGATAGCCTGAAGGTTTCACATCCTGATATTTCCTGTAGCAATTATTTAATGTGTCAATTTTTCACAAAGGTTGAAATGTCAGTCACTGCAGTGGAACTCACTGGGTATCTGGCATTCGTAACAAGAGGTTATGTTTGACAAAACATTTTCGAACGAAATACTAATTGTCTCGAGTTTTATACACCAGCCATTTGCAAACATAATAGCTTTTGTTATAAACTGTTCAAAAATTATAGATAAAGCTAAAAATATAAATGGCATATACTACACATAGAGAGGACATTGACCGCTACGTGAATGCAGAGATATTTGCTGTTTATGTCCCTAGAGATTGCATCAAAAATTCTCCTGAAAATGTGCATCATTTATAATTTCTGGTTCCACATTAATTTTGTGATAGCTGATTTTCAAAGACTGCCTCTGAGAATTCGCATAATACATTATTCCTCTAAACAATTTCTAGGATGGGGCATTATTTGAAATCGATGAGTCTGACTTCCTTTCATATCGTTAGGTTAATAGTACTTTGTAAAGAGTCTTTGAAATAACTAGCTTTTGTCGTTATCGTGACTCGTGCTCAGAAATGCACCAATTTCTTGATATCAATCCTGCCACAGAAAATAAGTCCCTTTGTCGTAATGCCAGAAATCGCGCGTGTGAAATAAAGTGATTTTAGTTGTATATGTGGCGATGTTCATGGTTTTGCTGAAAAATCGAAACTTGTCTAGTTTGTATGCTTGTTTTTAAAAAAAATGAGCAAATATTACCAAATGCAATATGCAACATTTGAACAATGGCTAATATCGACTGTTCTAATATTAAGGTACGGTTGATAATTATGATCCATTGAGAAATATAAATACTTTTCCAACCGTGAACTATAAATCTGGACGTTTTATCACAATATCTTTCATTTAATGAAACGTTCCAAGGTCTAAGTGCAGCGACCATGATGCACAGTATACCCATCTTTACTGGATGTAGACTATAAAGATTAACTTATACGTTGTGTATCACTGTATTTAAACCAACTGAAGTTGTTTATTGAAGTGGAGGAGTTGGTACCTCTGGAAAGACGTATCAATACAGTAACAATTCTTGTGAAAAGGGACTGTTTCCTCATATTAGCATGCAAACATTTAAATAAAAAGTTACAGATTCCAGTTCAAAATATATGTTTGTTTTTCTGTTAGAAATTTAGTTACATCTTTAATCAATTTTTACATTCTTATTTAAATTCCCATCCTATGTAGTCTATGAAACCACCAGGGACAAAGCACACAAGAGGACATTTTTCTTCAAAATGATTTATTAATCTATTCTTGCATAGGTATATTTCACAGATACACAGAGCCAAACGGGCTCGCAAACGGGCAATTTAATTTAATATGAAAAGTGTTAACAGTATTGGCAACATTGGCATGTAGCTTCATCGATTTCAGAAATAAAAAAAACAATCCCAGTAATATATTTCCAAAACGAATATGTATCTACGTTATTCAGAATATTAACAATGTTCTTCAAAATATATCTATATGATATCATTAATACTTCCTTTACGTTCGATGTTTTGAAGATCTGAGAAGTAGATACAACAACACGACAGTATCATTATTTGGTTTTCAAGGGACTGGAGGACGCAAACTTGAATACCTCCTATTTACCAGAGGTCTGAACATGAATCTTACTGAAACACATGCCACAAGCTTCGCATATTGGCGCCAAACAACAGGTGAGGACAGTTCCGAAGCATTTCTGGAGGTAGCCACACCCAATGGCGAATTCCCTCATGTATGGCGTGTAGCACCAAACATGTTGGCAAGCGAGGCAGCCGAAATCACATCCCCATGCGAGAGCAATGCATAGACCACAGATGGTTGTCAGTAACTTGTAGATGCAATTTTTTCCGCAGTTGAAACATGCATAGCTGGAACGCCATATACAGTCGAAGCTACGTATTCCCTCTGGCTCTCCGAGCACATCTTCATAATTGACCTTCAATAGAAAGGAATCATTTTGTAGTTGAGTTTATTCCTATTGATACTAATAACCATAATTTGCTTATTGTACATACAAATATAGTTAGTTATTTTTATATTGTTATAATTTATGTTAGATCGAATACTTTCATGCAGATTAAAACAGGCAATAAGTCTCGATGACATGAATGGGAACAGCGGACAAGAAACGCTACAGCAACACAATTCAAGAGAAGAGCCAACTTTGATGCACTATTTCGATTTACTAGAATTGTATGCATCCCAGTAACCGCTGGTAAGAAGCACAATATAATCTTTATTTCTTGGTTATTTAGTTCTCAACAATAAACCACAGACTTGCTACAGTAAATTCAGCGAAAGCATGACATTTAATCGAAAGTGGACACAAAGACTGGACCATCAGCATAATTATATCGCAGGATGAACATGTTCAAATTCACTGTGACAAAAAAAATGCCTGACTTTCATGAATGGTTTTTTGTTGTACATAAATAAACAATGGACAGATATGCACTCAACCAATACTGATTGGCATTTAATAGCATACTGAAACAAGAATGGTTGTGTCCTATAGAGGCATTGAAAATATATAATCTTTTACAGAGGCACACACACGAGGCTGAATAGGAATGGACTTGGCAGAATTCAAAACCGCACTTTTCTAGGAGCCAGTAGATTACTGTAATTATTGAAAGATCAGGATCTACGTTTCAGTGTAGGAAACGTAATTGGCAGCACGTTGCATCTACAATATAAAATCAAACCTGACAAAGAGGAAAATTTAGAACAGGGTGCATATTTACAAAAGACAGAATTCATTCATTTCTTTTTCAGTTTATAACACTTACTGTGTCTGCTCAGAAGAATACATTGCGTGCCTACCAAAAAGTTCTATTTACAAGAAAGCTGTAAACTTCAACCGATTTCAGGAAAATTTAAATTACAGTTTCTTTTTCAAAATGTTAAATTTAAGAAGGAGCAGCGGTGAACAAATCGTTAGCATGCCGGACTGGCAACCAGAAAGTTTTTCAAGTCAAGCCAATTTATCCGTCTTCATATATCCTTCGGACTGCATTTAAACTCCAATTGCTTCTTTATGCCTTCGTTTTTACAATAATACCATAGTGAATATATTTATTATTGTGCATTGAAAAATGTAGGCGTAGAGGGTTATTATTCGTTAAAGTCTTTATTAAAAGGCAAACTCAGACTAAACATCTCAAAAAGGAGTTATATGGAATAAAGAGCTTACGTTTCACGAATCTTACGTTTGAACATAAAAACAAAATAACTTGTATGGTGTAAGCGTTGAAGCAATTTACCTTAATGTGACTGTTCAGTTCATTGGGATCCCTGTTAACCAAATCTACTCCATCCATCTTGACAACTATGTCTCTCCAAATGTCAACAAGTTTTCGCGGCGATCTCCTAAACTGAACTGAAACAACAGATATACCGGGGTTTATGTATAAATGTGTGTTTATGTTACTAATAGTTACCCAAGTTATCATACGTTCCTGTCATATTACGAACATCATCTGTTTGGCTGGAACTCTTGGGTGAGCTATGGAGATCAACCTGTGAAATTCAAAAGACAGATGATAGCTATGTTGTGATATTATGCACTACCGCACGCTATTCGTCAGCTGTTGATACAGTGGACTGAATCTTGCATAACAATGTGGAACAAACTCATTATGACTGGTCATATTACTTTACGTGCATGTGTAATTGATGCCTTACCTGCATGTGTCTTCTCGTAACTTCATTCAACATTTAACAAAATTACATGAAAGATCAAATAAAATATCAACAACAACATAAAGAAGGTGTATGTCCTAGCTATGGATTTTCTAAGCTGTTTCTGTTGGATGTATGTAATATTAATGACATTTCTTTTTATATAATACCAAAAGCAGATCATGCACAATCCTGATTGACAATATCGATTAGAACTGTTAATTTTGGAATCCTGAAGAGGCGAAAAAGAATCTAAGTAAGATACACAGATTAATATGTAAATATGAAGACGTGTCAGAGATCCTAAGTAGATAAATTTATATAATAGGTACGTCAGGAACAGTGAAAAGGAAGCTAGTATATTGAGTCTTCAACAACGACACGAATGCTTTCTAATGTACCTTGTTGTCAGTATCTATTTTACAACAAATGTGTTGAAGATAAAATTCAATAATTGGAAATGATTTAGCTATATTTGTTTCTTGGAGATTTTGAAATGTTTTATATTTTGCACAATTCTATTAGCATTATTATTTCGTTTTACCTGAACAAAACAATATAACGGTATTTCCGCATCGGACATAGGTATTAAGCTTACACCATTGCTGATATTTATTTAACACCTTTAGGTTGATGCTTTAATATTCAAGGTTAAGTAAGATCTAAAAACTGCACTTCATTTCGACGAAAACAAAAGAATTCCCGCTATGTTAGGAGGTTTGTTCCATCATTACGCCCACTTGGCGTCGCGTTTGTAACTTTCTGGTATTAAAATTTATGAAAGTTATTCATGTTAACAGAGAAAGTATGCCGTTTTAAATTCCCTTTATAGAGATTGAGGGTAAAAGATATTTTGGTTAGCTCATAACGGCTGCAATTGTTATAAATCTTTATTTAGTCTTTAATGTCAGACTGAAATAAATATTGAAACTATTATTTGCGTGTTCTAATATCAATGCGTGCCACATAGCTATTAGAGCTCGTTTGAGCCTTGTATCTACATGTTAGATGTATATGACTAATCTTTTGTTCCCATTGCCAATAGTGTCAGTCAACTTTCATTGTTGTTTCAGTATGGTATTGTCCTTTGTGTTAATGTAGTGTAATTGGTTGAATTTGTTACATGCACAAACCGATGCACAGGTAAGATGGTCCGCAAATGAATTAAAATTTAAGAGAATATTCTGTCCGAAGTGTTCAGTTACGAAGTTCTCAAGCCAAGTATTGCAAGTTATGAGGCAACATAGACGTGTTACTGATGCGAGAAATATTGGGTCTATACACAGTAGTTGTGTGAAAGTTCGCACATGAATTATGGGCTAACTGAAGACGTTTACGCCTTCGTAATATGATTACAGATATGAAAGCTTGTTAAAATATGCTAAAAGTGTCAATGTAATTGAATAACTTTTCCATTTGATACTTGATCCTTTCCCATAACATCACTCGCAAATGGCTTCCACTGGGGAAATATATCCACAAAATGTTGGTTTGGTTCTGTACTGAACGAC
Source organism: Megalonaias nervosa (assembly GCA_016617855.1). Taxonomy (NCBI): domain Eukaryota; kingdom Metazoa; phylum Mollusca; class Bivalvia; order Unionida; family Unionidae; genus Megalonaias; species Megalonaias nervosa. The sequence continues at coordinate 21,678 of JAECUM010000916.1, forward strand.
TTGAAACTGCAATGCCATGCTGATGATTGATGTCGCTTGAGATGCCAAACACTGCAGGTTGAAATCTCCGCTATGAATCGACTTTGGCAGAACTGGGAAATCAGCAGTTTCCAAAATCAACGACAAGGTTCAGAATGTGCAACAATACAAAACGATTCCGATATCACGAATGTCATACACAGTGTATGTATCCATTAGACAAGGCATATTTCAAAATATTATTGGTACATCATCTTCTTACCCTCAAGAGAATCACAGTCAATATCGACATTAACCAGTGCAACATACCTGTAATGGTTAAAACCAAAGCATAAAATTGAAGAGTCTATCGTTTGAGAAGAGGAAATCACACAAACCACATGTGAAAACAATACGGAAAAACAGGTCAACCCTTTCAACTAGCATGATTTCTAAGTATACCACGTGCTGACCCAACGAAATGCAGAAACTTCAAGATTTGTTGGCAAATCGCTATGCATTGAAGATCCATAGACAAGTCATACACGGAGATCTCCCATTTCTAGCACCCGATTTTCCATTCAAAAGCCCAATCACCTTTGTCATCAACAAAATCATCTTACCACGATTATCAATATCTCAGGATTTCTCAGATACAGTTAATATCGTAATGATTCGAAACAAATTATTGTAAAGGACCGTCGACCCGGTTCTCCATGGACGATCTGTACGAGAAAACTCGCCAAAGACATCAAGACCAGCAAGGAATACAGCTTTGTCAAAAAGTGGGAGCTCGACTATGACAAACATATGAAAATAGGTCAAACCTGTAGATCTTCTTGATAGCTTGTTTGGGGCATGCAATGCTGTTACGTGTAGGCTCGTACATATGTAACCAGAGAAAAGAGTGAAGCAAACAAGCTTTGTATTTTTTAACAAAATAATTTATTTCCCTAGAAAACAATGTAAAAATTGGAAATAGGACTTACGGTTTGTAAATATAATCCAAAATTTAATCCTAAGACTGAAAAATACAAGTTCTATCACTAAACAGTTCTAATAGAATCCGGGTTCGAATCTCGATGAAAGTCCAATATGGAGGCGACGACGTCAGATGTCTGTACTGATGGTAACAGATCCTCGATTGAATCACAGTTTATAATGTTTCAGTTAAAATGAAGAATAAATTTCCACTGAATTTCTTTGTCCCAGAACTTTTTATAAAAAAGTACACTTGTTTAGTTTTCTAGAGAATCAATTATTAAATCCAAAAAACAGATGAACTTCAAAAACAAACTGGCAACAAATATTGAAACCTCTTGAGCTCTCAAGGTTTAAAATACAACTCAGTAAATCTACTAGAGAGCGTCATTTAAAGCCGCGATTTTAGATCACATGGGATACGCGATTTACTAATTTGAACAGCGCAATAAAAAAAATGAGAATTATCACGAAGCTACAATAGCCCTATCTAAGAACCAAATTCTCACACTGAAAATATATTTAAAAAAAGAAAGACTTTTTACAGTTCAGCTAACATGCCGGCCGAAATGACCTTAGCAATAGCCAATCGTTATCACTCGATGTTTACAAAATCTATGAGCTAAACGTAGTGCTGAAGTAACGTTAAGATCTAATCGGGTCAAGTCAATTTTCCGAAAAAGAGATTCAAATACAATGAAAATTATCATTACAATAAAATGTAATGAAACAAAAATAAAATGAAAAAGAATTTTAAAACTAACACACAAGTAATTTAATTATATATTCGTAACAAATGCAAACACCTCTAATTCGATGAATATGAGTCTAAATGGGTTGTAAACGTATGTTTGTTGAACCCTTTGTATGCAATTGTTCTCATTTCTCCACGGATCAGAATTATCTCTGAGTATATCGATGTGCAATATAACTGCAACTGCGAAGGACTGATGAAATGCAAAATACTTCCACCAGCGGTCTTTTTTCAGCCAGTGTTACCGACATTCTAAAGGAAAAGTTAATATTCCCAATATATCGCAAATGAGCTGAAACTCACAACCAAATGGAATCATGCCGACACAAACGCAGAGTGTGGTTTGTTGTGAAATTAGATCAGTTTGTAATTTGTCCATGTTATCCATCACGGATGCAGGTTGTTGAGTGCGTACGATCTCTGGAATTTCCCCACAACGGAACCATACAAATAGGGTGTAAGGAGCATATGGATTTGGGGTACTTTTGGGATGACGAGAACAATTTACTAAAATTGAAACAAGAGGGTGGCTATCCGGCGTGCCGTCAAACGTCAAAACAAAAAGAGTCATTGCAGATTTGTTCTTCATTTTCACATTTCAACTTAATTTAGCTTAAAAGGTCTAGATTTGTCCAGTATTTTTCACACGCGTTCAATTTCGTCAGTAATCATAGTACATCAAACCAGCTGTGCATCATTCTCTTGCATTAGAAGAATCATTGTAAAATTGATCATTGTACATAAAAGAGATGCACTGAACCGTATAACATATGGCAAATTTTGTTAATGCAGATTTTCTAAATCTTCTCTCTCTCTCTCTCTCTCTCTCTCTCTCTCTCTCTCTCTCTCTCTCTCGATCGATCGATCGATTCTGCCTTATTCTCGCGTCAACTAACAGCACCACGTATTTTACATTACACACATCTTCTCAAATGACATGTGCTTTCAAATTTAATACTTTCTTTGCAAAATATCCTTATTTTAAAGATTACATCCAGAATTGTTCATTCAAAATTATTTACACAATAAACATTTTCCGGCAAAGTTTTCTTTGTGTCTTTTGTTTTAATTTCGTCATTACAAGATAGAGCTTAGGTTATATTGACTGGTATATCCTATATTTACGGAGAAGAATGCTTTCTAAACTAAAATAATCTATACTTACTAAATATAGTACTGGGAAATTTTGAAGTGTAACCAAGGTAAAAATAGAAAGAAGAACGAAGATAGTATAAGAAATAATACGACCTGCTATTCATGATGTAATTTGAATCACACAAAGGCGAGAAGCCGCGACAAATAATTCAGATAAATTGAGTGTTGACTGAACAGATTTGAAGGAAGGAAGCTCGTTCTACACGACTGAGTGATGAGAATTATATAATATGAGAGAGAGAGAGAGAGAGAGAGAGAGAGAGAGAGAGAGAATATACAGTTTCACTTACCAAGCTCCCTTGTCGTAAAGCTTAACTGGATTCAGCATCTTACTCGAAATAATTCTGACCAATTAAATTGTCGCATTTGTGTATTTCGAATAGATTTTCCAGTCTGATGTAGCCTTTCTTAAGCAAATCTATTGAATAAATGTCTCGAGACGGATCGTCCAGGTTTAAAAAATTATCAGTTCTCCAATTTCAAAGATCAGAAGCTATGAGTTCAAATAATTCCTTATCCCTGCCCATTTCTATCTCTAAGTATAATTTTCAGCTACCCTTTATTAGATTCATCCTTTTCTAATGTATTACTCTTAAAAACAATAGGAAGAAAATAAGGTTTATCTACGTTTTATCTGAAACCTTTTGTGCATTACATTGTGTGTGAATACTTGATTTGTTTGTCGTGTTTCAAAAGATTTGCAAATTTCGGTAATTTTGTCAAAAGACAAAAGTGTCTAGTTGCTCCTAAGTTTATTAAGTCCGAAATTACTGGTATTAGAGAGTGTACATTTTGCAATATCTAGGAAACACTCAGAAATGTTTCAGAAATGTGATAACATGGCAAGTGAATGTACAATTACAATCAACAGATTTTTTAAACGTTGCTTCTCTTCCTTTCTTTTGCAACATATTTAAATCATGCAAAACCGGTTGAAACGAGATCCTCTACTATACCAAAAATGAAGACTTGCTTTAACTAAAATTTGTTTTCAAAAGAAAAGAAAATATATCAGCTCTAGATAAAACTGCTGCCCAAACCAAATGGTCAGTTCCTAATAAATAGATGAATTTGCGACGTATGTGTTAATTTTTGTGTAAGTTGTAATCTAATAACTCTAACTGAAGCGTGATGATTAAGCTTACACTTTAACTGTGCTCACATTTGAGAGCTTGATGATAATAATAATAGGAAGTGTTGCCACAGAAGCCTCAAATTTACTCGCTACACTATTGATAGAATAGGCAAGGAAACTTTGAGTGGTAAACCAACATCAATTACATTATGTTTATCAGAGAGGGCCAGTAAACACAAAAAGTCTTTACTTAATAAAAGAGAAAATATTTATTGGACTTGAAAGAGTATGTAAATTTCAAACAGGAAACAGCTTTCTACTAAAAATCTTAGAATGATTCGCCGTCTTAGAAAGGAATACACTTACTTAACACGTTAACAAACGCTAGCAAATAACTAAAATATGAAAGTAAATAATCTGAATTTTTTTCCTAAAGTTTTATATCCCCCAATATCTTTCACAATATTCAATCTGGCTTCCATGTTGACACGTGCCAAATATGTGATTAAAGGATCATAAATTACGTTTGTATCATTCAAAATTGAATATTCGCAAATACAACTATTTAGTATCAATAATAATACTACTAATACCCTTGTGAATTAATTTGTCATGAAAATTTAAAACATTCTGTTAATATGATTAAATTCGTAACAAGACTCCTCGCTAACTGAAGCTAGTGATATGCGGGTACTGTGAAATAGTAAAGTACGTACCACCAGGATAAATACAGCGATAAACCTGTATACCGTTAATAAAGTGCACCTCTATTAGATCCAAACAATTAAACAAATTCATAGTTCGTACATTTGCGCTAGAAATGTCTCCTTTTTGTGCTACGTTCACTCCAGTGAAGGTTCTTTGTGTCTTTTCATCATACACTAACCAGTGTCAAACTTTTATGGGAAGCGTACAATAGCAGCTTTCTCTATTTACTGCACGATCACCAAAACCAACGAGACAGACAGACAGACAGACAGAGAGAGACAGAGAGAGAGACAGAGAGAGAAATTTGATAGAGCTTAACAATGTGTGGTCTTTACAATCTGAAGCATGAAACAACAACTGGAACGTTTCAAATAATGTTATTCGCTCTAGCAATTAATGAAATGTATTGGCTTTTAATTAGACACATGGCGATGTTCATGGTTTTACTGCCAATCGAAACTTGTTTATAGTTCATTTCTTTTCGTTTTTTTAAATGAACACTTAATGAGAAATGCAATATACAATATTTGACCAAACTCCAACATTAATTGTTATAATATTCAGCTTTGATAAATATGATCCATTAAGAAACATACAAACTTATCAAATCATCAGATTGGATTCAGGACATTTTTTGACAGCATAGTTCATTGATAGAAACGTTCCAATGTTTAAGTGCAGTGACAATGACGACGCAAGGTATACACATATTTAATGTACGATAGAAGTTTGACTTATGTGTCATACGTTTCGCATACTGTACCCTATACTTAAACCGACTAAAGCTGCTTATCGAAGCTGAGAAGTTGGCACATACGAGTTGCATCGATACAGTAACAATTGTTGTCTAAAGGGACTAGTTGTTCCTATTAATATCTCAAAATGTAAATATTTTACGGATTTTTGTTCAAAATATATGTTTGTTTGTACTTTGGAATTAAAGTTACACCTTCAATTAATTTTTCCACTCTCATTTAAAGTCTCATTCTATGTTGTCTATGAAACCACCTCAGAAAAACCACACAAGAGGAGCTTACATTGCTCTTTAAAATCTTTTATTAATCTCTTGCAATAGATGTATATTTCACAGTTACACAGAGCTGATGCTTCATAAACGGGCATTTTAATCTAATATAAACAGTGTTAACAGTATTAGCAATATTTGCATATAACTTCGTCGATTTCACAATCCCAGTAAAATATTTTTTAAAATGGCTATGTATATTACTTTATTCAAAATATTAACAATGTTGGTCAGAATATGTTACAATATCTGTATGATTTTATTAAAACTTCTTTTACGTCCGATGTTTTGAAGATCTGAGAAGTGAGTTCAAACAATAAGGCAATATCCATAATTGGTTTGCATGGCACTGAAGGACGAAAAGTTGAATTGTTCCTATATGCCTGAGTTCTTAACATGAATTTTACTGAAACACATGCCACAAGCTTCGCATATTGGCGCCAAACAACAGGTGATGACGGTTCCAAAGCATTTTTGGAAGTAGCCACACCCAATGGCGAATTCCCTCATGTATGGCGTGTAGCACCAAACATGTTGGCAAGCGAGGCAGCCGAAATCACATCCCCATGCGAGAGCAATGCATAGACCACAGATGGTTGTCAGTAACTTGTAGATGCAATTTTTTCCGCAGTTGAAACATGCATAGCTGGAACGCCATATGCAGTCGAAGCTACGTATTCCCTCTGGCTCTCCGAGTACATCTTCATAATTGACCTTCAGAAGAAAGCAATCGTTTTGTAGTTCAGTTTATTCCTATATATATGAATAACAATAGTTTGCTTATTATGCATACAAATATCTTTCATTATTGATATATTGTTATAATTTGTGTTAGTTCGAATACTTTCATGCAGATTAAAACAGACAATAAGTCTCGATACATGAATGGGAACAGCGGACAGGACAATCTACAACAACACAATTCAAGAGAAGAACCAACTTTGACGCACTATTTCGATCTACTAGAACTGTATACATCCCAGTAACCTCTGGTAAGAAGCACAATATAATCTTTATTTCTTGGTTATTTAGTTCTCATCAATAAATCACAGACTTGCTACAGTAAATTCAGCGAAAGCATGAACTTTAATCGAAAGTGGACACAAAGATTGAACCATCAGCATAAATATATCGCAGAATGGAGATTTTAAAATTCACTGTGACAAAACAAAATGCCGGTCCATGACGGTACAGTTGAGCCATCAGTGTAGGAAAAGTAATTTGTAACACGTTGTCTCTGCAATATGAAATCAAAACAGACAAAGAGGAAAGCTTCAAAGACAGAATCCATTTATTTCTTTTTAAGTTTAAAAAAAAATTCTAGCGCCTGCAAGGAAGAATACATTGCGTGTCTACCAAAAGAACCAGTAAACTTCAACCAATTTCAAAAAATTTAAATTACAGTTTCTTTTCAAAATGTTAAATTTGAGAAGGTGCCGCGGTGGACAAATTGTTAGCATGCCGGAATCGCAACCAGAAAGGTGTGGGTTGGAAAGTTTTTCAAGTCAAGCCTATTTATTCGTCTTCGTATATCCTTCGGAATGCACTTAAACTCCAATTGCTTTGGCACGATATATCCTTTTTTGTTGTTGTGGCGTTAAATACCATCCAACCTGCCATCAAAATGAAAGACAATTCAGTTGCAAAGTACCTGAAATTTCAACACTTTATGTCCTCGTTTTTAGAATAATAACACCGTGAATATATTTATTATTGTGCATTGAAAAATGTAGACGTAGAGGGTTATTATTCGTTAACATCTTTATAAAATGGCAAACTCAGACTAAAAATCTCAAATAGGAGAATACAGAGCTAATGTTGTACGACACTTACGTTTGAACATAAAAACAATAACGTCCTTGGTTCTACAATTGAAGCAATTTACCTTAATATGACTGTTCAGTTCATTGGGATCGCGGTTAACCAAATCTGGTCCATCCATCTTGGCAATTATGTCTCTCTAAGCTTCAACAACTTTCCGCGGCGATTTCCTAACCTGAACTGAAACAACAAATAAACTGGGGGTTATATATATATATATATGCGTGTTTATGTTTCTAATAGCTACTCAGGTTATCTTAAGTTCCTGTCATATCACGAACATCATCTATTTGGCTGGAACACACGGGTGACTATGGAGAACAACTTGCGAAATTCAAAAGACGGATGATAACTACGCTATGATAATATGCACTACCGCACGCTATTCGTCAGCTGTTGATAGAGTAGACTGAACCGTGTATAAGAATGTGGAACAAACTCATTGTGACTGGTCATAATACCTTAGGTTCATGTGTATTTGATGCTTTATCTGCATGAGTCTTCTCGTTACTTCATTCAACATTTAACAAAATTACATGAAGATCAAATATCAAATAAAATATCATCAGCAACATAAAGAAGGTTTATGTCTTAGCTTTGCCTTTCCTAATCTATTCCTGTTAACCGTAAGCCATTTTTATGGCCTTTCTTTTTATATAATACCAATAGCAGATCATAGACATTCCTGGTTGACAATATCGATTAAAGTTTTTAATTTTGGAATCCTGAAGAGGCGAAAAAGAATCTAAAGTAAGACACAGATTTGTATGTAATTATGAAGACGTGTCATAGAGACCAAGTAGATAAATTTATATAATAGGTACGTCTGGAGCAGTGAAAAGGAAGCTAGTTTACTGAGTAAACAATATAACGGTATTTCCGCATCGGACACAGGTATTAAGCTTACGCCATTGCTGATATTTATATAACACTTTTAGTGTGATGCTTTCATATCCAAAGATATGCAAGATCTAAAAATTGCACTTCATTTCAACAAGAAGAAAAGAATTCCCGCTATGTTAGGAGTTTTGTTCCTTCATTACGCCCACTTGGCGTCGCGTTTGTAATTTTCTCTTATTATATTTATTAAAGTTGTTAATGTTACCAGCGAAAGTATGCTTTTTTAAGATTCCCTTTATAGAGATTGAGGGTAAAAGATATTTTGGTGAAGCTGATAACGGTTGCAATTGTTATGCTATTTTTAATTAGACTTTAATGTCTGACTGAAATAAATATTGACAATATCATTTGCTTGTTCTAATATCAGTGTGTGACATAATAGCTATTAGAGCTCGTTTGAACGTTTTGTCTAGATGTTAAATGTGCATGACTAATCTTTTGTTCCCATCGCCAATAGTGTCAGTCAACTTTCATTGTTGTTTCAGCATGGTATTGTCCTTTATGTTAGTGTAGTGTAACTGGATGAATTTGTTGCATGCACAAACCGATAGACAGGTAAGATGGTCCGCAAAAGAATTCTTATTTAAGAGAATATTATGTGTGATAAATGAAGATGCGTTGCACCGTACTAATATGATTGCATATATGAATGATTGACATCAAGAATGCCAAAAACAGTGTATGGACCCATTAGGGAAGGTACATTTCAATATATGCTTGGCACATCATCTTCTTACCCTCAAGAGAATCATAGTCAATATTGACTATAACCAGAGCAACATGCGTTTAATGGTTATAACAATGGCATAAAAATGAAGAGTCTATCGGTTAACAATACGAAATCACACAATGCACATGTGAAGACAATAAGGAAAAACGCATCAACTCTTTGAATTCGCATGATTGCTAAGTATACTGCGTGCTGACACTACGAGATGCAGAAAATTCAAGATTTGTTGGCAAATCACTATTCATTGAAGATCCATAGACAAGTCATACACGGAGATCTCCCGTTTTTAAGACCCGATTTTACGTTCACAAAGCCCAAATAATCCTAACACCATTAACCATATCTCAGGATTTCTCAGATACAGTTAGTATAGAAACGATTCGAAACACATTATTTTATAACTCCGTCGACTCGGTTTAGACCTGTACGAGAAAACTCGCCAAAGACATCAAGACCAGCAAGGAATACAACTTTGAGAAAATTTGGGTGCGCGACTACTACAGACATCTCAAAACCGAGCCAGAATTTAAACAAGTGAAGCATGTGGTTCTTCGTGATAGCTTCTTTCGGGGATGTAGTAATGCAAACAAACTCTTATGCGAACAATAAGAATCTAAATGGGAGTAAACGCATGTTTGCTGAACACTTTGATACAATTGTTCTCATTTCTCCTTGGATCTGAAATATCGCTCAACTTAGCAACGTGGAATATAACTGCAACTACGAAGAACTGATGAAATGCAACATTCTTCCACCAACTGGCTTTTACCAGTCATTATAAACGAAAAATTAATGCTCCCATTATATCTCAAGTGAGCTAAAACTCGCAATCAAATGGAATCCTCCTTTCACAAAGACAGAGAGTGCGGTTTGGAGTGACAGTCGATCAGTTTTAATTTTTCCACATTATCCATCGTTGATGCAGGTTGTTGAGACGACGTCTAAACTTTCCTCATAACGGAAACGTACAAATAAGCTGTAAGGACTCCAGGCTCTGGCATTTGGTATACTGTAATTGAAATAAAGGGGTCGCAATCGGGCGTGGTGTCACACGTTTTCTTCATTCTCACGTTTCAACTTAATTCAGCTTAAAATGTTTAGATTTGTTCAGTAATTTTCACATCTGTTCAATTTCATCCGTAATCATAGTACATCAAAACAGCTGTGCATCATTTCCTTGCATTAGAAGAATCATTGTAAAATTGATCATTGGACACAAAAGAGATACAATGAACCGTATAACATATCGCAAATTTTGTTAATGTATATATTCTAAATCTACACTCTCTCCCCCTCCCTCCCCCCTCTCTCTCTCTCTCTCTTAAGATTCAGCCTTTTTCTCGCGCCAACAAGACCACATATTTTACAATACATACATCTGCTCAAATGACATGTGCTTTAAAATTTAAAATTTTCTTTGCAAACTATACTTTTCTTCCAAAATTGTTCTCTCAAAAATATTTACACAGGAAGCTATTTCTTGAAAAGGTTACTTTCAAAGCATCTTTTGTTTTAATTCCCTCATTACAAGATAGAGATTAGATTATATTGATTAGTATCTTCTATATTTACGGAGAAGAATGCTTTTTAAACTAAAATAATCTATACTTAATAAATATAGTATTTTGGAAATTCTTAAGTGTAACGAACATTAAGATATAAACTAGAACGAAGGTCGCTGAAGACAAAAGGCGACTTGCTATTCCTTATGTAATTTGAATCACTCACAAACGAGGAGCCGTGACGAATAATGTAGATAATTTGAGTGTTGACGGAAAAGATTTGAGGGACGGAAGCTCATTGTACATGACTGAGTGATACAAGATGATTATTATATAATACGAACAAGAGCGAGAGATAATTCAATGTAACTTACCATGCTCCGTTGTCAGAAAATTTCACTAGATCTTACTCGAAATAATTCTGACCAGTCAGATTATCGCATTGGTATATTTCGAATAGACTTCCCAGTCTTATGTAGCATTTCTTACTCAAATCTATTGAATAAAGTTTCGAAAATGAGAGGCTCGATTATAAAATTATCACTTTTCCAAGTTCCACGTTCCCATCCCTTTCTATCGTTTAATTAATCTTCGGTCTCCTATTTTATATTCTTCCTCTGTCATGTATCAATCTAGTACAAAACAACATGCAAACATAACAAGGTTTATTTAACATTCCTCTCAAATGTATTTTCTTAACAAACATATAACTGCATAATTATTTTCAACACAAATATTGTGTCATCGACATAGTACGGTTTTTAAAATATTTATTATAATTGCTCGTTGGTCACCTTGTATTCTGCATTTTGTTAAATAAAGTTCCTTTTCTCCTAAAACGATACTATCTGTTACTAGCCGAATACAGTTTCAAAGATCATAAGCTATCAGTTTGAATAATACCATATCCGCACCTATTTCTATCTCGAAATATGATATCGGCTTCCCTCAATAAAATTCTTCCTTTTCTAATTCATCGCTCTTATAAATCAATAATACGAAAGCAGGGTTTATTTAATTTTCATGTGACACCTTTTTGTGCATTACAGTGTATGTTGATACACGCATTCATTGTTGTGTTCCAAAATGTTGGAAAACTTCTGTTAATTTTGTCAAAAGACAAAAGTGTCTAGTTGCGCTTAAGTTTAGTAAGTCCTTAATAATTGGCAGTAGAGAGTGTACTTTTTAAAATAACTAGGAAACATTCAGAAATGTTTCAAAAATGTAATAACTCATCAAGTAAATTTAAAATTATAATCAACATAAATTTTGTGATGTTGCTTTCTCCTCCTTTTTTCCAATTTAATTATTTCAGCAAATCACGAACAACCGATTAAAAGAAAATCGTCTACTATGCTAGAAATGAAGACTTACTTTAACTGAAACTTGTTTTTAAAAGAAAAGAAAATATATCAGCTTCAAATAAAATTGCAGCCCACAGTAAATGGTGAGTTCCTAATAAATAGAGGAATTTGTGATGTTTTTGTCATTTGTTGTGTAAGTTGTAATCTAATAACTAACTTCATATGATTATATTTAGAATAGAAACTATGCTCACATTAGAGAGCTTGATGATGATAATAGGAAGTGTTGACAGGGAAGCCTCAAATTTACTCGCTACACTATTGATATAATAGACAGGGAAACTTTGAGTGGTATACCAACACCAATTACAAGTTGTATATTAGAGAGGGTCAATAAACACAAAAAGCCTTACTTCATAAAAAGAAAATATTTATTGGACTTGAGAAAGTATGTAAACTTCAAACAGAAAACAGGGCTGCCCTTAAAATCTTAGGATGATTCGCCGTCTTAGAAAGGAATACACTAACTTAACACGTCAACAAACGCTAGCAAATAACTAAAATATGAAAATAATTAATCCGAAGTTTTTTCCTAAAGTTGCATATCCCCCAATTTCTTTCACAATATTCAATTTTCTATCGCATTGGCACGTGTCAAACATGTAATTAAAGAATCATAAATTAGTTTGCGACATTCAAAATTGAATATGTCACAAAAACGACCATTTTGTAGAAATAACAATACTACTAATACCCTTGTGAATTATTTGTCATGAAAATTTAAAACATGCTGTTAATATCATTAAATTCGAAACAAGATTCCTTGCTAACGGAAGCTGGTAATATATCATTACAGTGAAAACGAACAGCACGTACCACCAGGAATACGGTGCACATCGATTAGATCTAAACAATTGAACAAATTCACAGTTATGTATATTTTCGTTACAAATTTCTCCTTTCTATGCTACGTTTACTCCAATAAAGGATTTTTCGTGTAATTTCATCACACACTAACCTGTGTCGAACTTTTATGAGAAGCGTACAATATCAGCACAGAGAGAGAGAGAGAGAGAGAGAGAGAGAGAGAGAGAGAGAGAGAGAGAGAGAGAGAGAGAGATTAGTAATGTGCATTCTTTGCATTTCGAAGAATGACACAACAACTGGTATTCACTCTAGCAATTAATGAAATATATTGGCTTTTAATTAGGCACATGGCGATGTTCATGGCTTTGCAGCCAATCGAAACTTGTGTATAGTTTATTTGTTTTACTTTTTTAAATGAACACTTAATGACAAATGCAATATATAATATTTGATCAATCTCCAACATTAATTGCTATAATATTCAGGTATTGTAATTATGACCCATTGAGAAACATACATACTTTTCAAACCGTCAACTTGGTTTCTGGACATTTTCTCGCAATATCCTTCTTTGAACAAAACGTTCCAATGTTTAAGTGCAGTGACAACGACGACACAAGGTATACACATATTTAATGTACGATAGAAGTTTGACTTATATGTCATACGTTTCACATACTATATCCTGTAATTAAAGTGACTAAAGCTGTTTATCGAAGCTGAGAAGTTGTAAATATGAGGTGTTTCGATAGAGTAAAAATTGTTGTCTATAGGGACTGGTCCTCATATTAACATGCCAAAATGAAAATAATGTTACGGATTCTTGTTCAAAATATATGTTGGAATTTTAGGTACACCTTTAATCAGTTTTTGTATTCTTATTTAAATTCCAGTCATATGTAGTCAATGAAACCATCTGGGAAAAGCAAGCAAGAGAAGCTTACACTTTTCTTCAAAATCTTTTATTAGTGAAGGTATATTTCACAGATACACAGAGATGATGCTTCACAAACAAAAATTTTAATCTAATATAAACAGTGATAACAGTATTGGTAATATTTATATGTAGCATCATCAATTTCAGAAATAAGAAAACAATCCCAGTAATATATTTCTAAATGAATATGTATCTTACTTTATTCAGAATAAAGAATGTTGTTCAAAATATATTACAATATCTACATGATTTTATTAAAACTTCTTTTACGTCCGATGTTTTGAAGATCTGAGAAGTCAGATCAAACTACACGACCATATAAGTATTTAGTTTTACTGGCACTGAAGGACAAAAAGTTGAATTGTTCCTATTTGCCTGAGTTCTGAACATGAATCTTACTGAAACACATGCCACAAGCTTCGCATATTGGCGCCAAACAACAGTTGATGACGGTTCCAAAGCATTTTTGGAGGTAGCCACACCCAATGGCGAATTCCCTCATGTATGGCGTGTAGCACCAAACATGTTGGCAAGCGAGGCAGCCGAATTCACATCCCCATGCGAGAGCAATGCATAGACCACAGATGGTTGTCAGTAACTTGTAGATGCAATTTTTTCCGCAGTTGAAACATGCATAGCTGGAACTCCATACGCAGTCGAAGCTACGTATTCCCTCTGGCTCTCCAAGTACATCTTCATAATTGACCTTCAAAAGAAAGGAATCATTTTGTAGTTGAGTTTATTCCTATTTATACTAATAACCATAATTTGCTTATTGTACATACAAATATAGTTCGTTATTGTTATATTGTTATAATTTGTGTTAGTTCGAATACTTTCATGCAGATTAAAACAGGCAATAAGTCTCGATTACATGAATGGGAACAGCGGACAAGAAACTCTACAGCAACACAATTTAAGAGAAGAGCCAACTTTGATGCACTATGCAGAACTGTATACATCCCAGTAACCTTGCTGGGGTAAAAATCACAATATAGTCGTTATTTCTTGGTAATTTAGTTCTCAACAATAAATCTCAGACGTGCTAGGGTAATTTTTTAATCAAAAGTGAACACAATGATTGGACCATCAATATAATTATATCGTAAAATGGAGATTTTAAAATTCACTGTGACAGAAACGTGCCGGTCCACGACTTTCGTTACACTGTTCTCTGTCGTACATGAATAAGCAATGGACTGATATGCACCCAGCCAAGATTGTTTTATTGTGTGATTGATTGGCATTTAATAGCATATCTAAGCTTGAAAGTTGTGTTGTATCGAGGTATTGAAAATATAATGTAGTTCACAGAGGCACATTCAGGCTTCTGAACAGGCATAAACTTGGCAGAATTCGAAGCCGCCAATCCATTACGGTAACCGTTGAGCCACCGGGATCTACGAATCTATGTAGGAAAAGTAATTGATAACATGTTGTCTCTACAATATAAAATCTAAATCGCACAAAGACGAACAATTCAGAAAAATGCACATTTTAGCAAAAGAGTTAGAATTCATTCGTTTCTTTCTTAGTTTATAACATTTACAGTATCTGCTCGGAAGCAAACATTGCATGCCTACCCGAAATTTATGTTTGCAAACAAAACTGTAAACTTGAACCGATTTCAAGAACCTTTAAATTACAGTTTCTTAACAAAATGTAAAATTTAAGAAAGGAGCCGTGGTGGACTCGCAACCAGAAAGGTGTGGGTAGGGACGTTGCTCATATCAGACATATTTATCTTCGTGTCTCCTTGGGGAAGACTTTTCAACTCCAATTACGATATAACCTTTTTGTGTTGTTGTGCTGTTAAATATCAACAAACCTGCAATCAAAATGTGAGAATATTCAAATGAAAATATCCATGAAATTTCAAAACAAATTTCGTTTTTACAATAATATCATTAGGGATGTTTTTAATATTTGCATTGAAAGATGTGGGCATAGAGCGTTATTTTTCGTGATTTTCTTTAAAAGGCGAACTCATATTAAAAATCTCACATTCGTGTTTTATGGAATAATGTGCATATGCTTTACGAAACCTACGTTTGAACATAAAAACAAATAACGTTTTTGGTACTAGCGTTGAAGCAATTTACCTTAATGTGACTGTTCAGTTCATTGGGATCCCTGTTAACCAAATCTACTCCATCCATCTTTGCACGTATGTCTCTCTAAAATTCAACAAATTTCCACAACGAATTCCCAACCTAAACTGAAACAACAGATAGTCCGGGGTTTATGTATATATGCGTGTTTATGTTACTAATAGTAACCCTAGTTATCTTAAGTTCCTACCATATCACGAACATCATCTGTTTGGCTAGAACACTTGGGTGACAATGGAGATCAACTTGTAACATTCAAAAGACAGATGATAGCTATGTTGTGATATTGTGCACTACCGCACTCTATTCGCCAGCTGTTGATACAGTGGACCGGACCTTGTATACCAGTGTGGAACAAACTCAGTTTGACTGATCATATCACCTTACGTTCAAGTGTAATTGATGCCTTAGGTTGTTTTTTGGGTTGTTTTTGTTCTGACTTACCTTCATTCAACATCTAACAAAGTAACTTGACTGATCAAATAGCAATAATGTTAAATATACAATGGATCAGATTAATAAATGCTCAAGTGTCATAAATTTTGTTTATAGCATTGTCTTGATATTCATTGATTCAAACGATTGTCTAATGAAAACACACGGTGGAAATTTAAATCACGAGATTTAGCTGTCATTACTTTATTTAACTGCATATATTTAAAATGCTGATATGCATATGTGAGAATTCAAAGATCTTATGTTCCTTGTTTGATATTATGAACTACTTTTCTTGCATGCACGAGTACTTGCCTTTATATTTACTTTCTGCAACAGTATTGTTTTAAAATGTGAAACATGCAGTTAATATCTATGTAGTGGTTCCAAGGACAACAGACGTTAGGTATAGAACAATGCATTAACATGCCCATATGGAGAATCGATAGTACTTGTCTTTATTGCATTATTCTATTAGTATTATCAAATCGGCGAGTCTCTTCTCTTTCATATTACCTGAAAAATTAGATTTTGGTACCGATGCCATTGGTAATATATATGTAACACTTTTAGTTTGATGCTTTCAAGACGCAAGATCTAAAAAATGCACTTCATTTAAGCAACAAAGAAAAAGAAACCCGCTATGTTAGGTGATTTGTTCCATCATGGCGTCCACATGGCGTAAGGCTCATGACTTTCTGGTATTATAATTTATGAGAGGTATTGTCGTTAACAGAGGATAAATGTTTCCTTAAGATTCCCTTTACAAAGATTGCCAGGTACTCTGCACAAGATACTTTTGTGTAACTCATAATTTTGTAGCGGTTGAAATCGTGGTTAAATCTTTAATTAATTAATTAATTAATTAATTAATTAATTAATTAATATCACATTGAAATAATCCTTTCAAGCAGTATTTGCTTGTTCTCATGATAATGCTGATCATGTTACTATTAGAGCCGCATCAATGACCTGATGGAGCCTTGTGTCTGATATTAGAAGCACTGAAGTGTATTGCTGATCTGTTGCTCCTATCGACAATAATGTCAGTCAACTGTAGGTTTCATTTTAGAATTTCAAAACCTCTTCTTGTATTGTCATTTATGTGACTTATTGTAACTGGTTAATCTTGTTAAATATAGAAACGATAGACAGGTAGACGGTCATAATGTCAAGTCAGATTTAAGAGAATATCTTGTACAAAGTGTTAAGACACGAAATTACAGAAGACATAACTTGGTACGATATTATTGCTATATTTTGTACAATAAGAAGTAGGTAAAATGGTGCATTCTGCATTTATACCTCAACCAACTAATACAATTTAGTAAGGCAACCATATCAATGTTATTTTTCTTATGTTTGTATAGCTATTGCCATAAAACTATTAGAATGTTTAGTGCATGTTTGGAGATTAGTCAATAGCCGTGTAAGCCCTTCTGGTTAGTTTGAATAGAATAATTTTGCGGTATGATATGAAACAAAGTGAGAATACCCTTTCCACTGAATTCTTGAACGTTGTGACCACAGTTATCCCACGTGATTCTACCTGATGAAATAAGCAGACTTTTATTTAGAAAACAATATCATTCTCCTTTCTCCTTCTACGCCAAATATGTATTATTAAAAAAGAATTCATTATATTTTACATACCCTAACATAAATACTCTTTGTCAGGTTCGTAATCAATGAATGTCATCACTAATGATTACAAGGAAAAGTATATTGGCCTGCGTTTCCTATGGATATAGTTGCTTCAACTGTCAGCCAGTCTTTGAGACCAACAAATAATTTGAAATCACAAAGAGAAACGCATGTAAAGTTTTCATAGCCATCGATAAAAAACGGAATTGTGGATCGGGAAAATATTGCGCATACTCATCGAAACAAATTTCGTTTATATTTGTCATTTTAAATTCTGAAAGTTCCAAGCACCTTGTTTTGAATCACTATCTTTTTAAAGCTACAAAATTATTACAAGAATATGCGTTTTTTACAACATGGACTTTAAAATGTTTCATTATCGAAAATATTCAGTACGCAAGTGATACCGTTGTGTTTTCCGCGATACGTTCGTACTTATTCGGCCATACAGCAAAACATAATATAAACAGCACACCATTTTCTACTCGCGACGTAAAGACATGAAGATGTTAAGTTTAGTGTTACTAAAGCAACGTTTCACAATTTATGCGAGGTTTAACAATGAGAGCCGCTCTCCGTTTTAGCGGGAGAATTCTTCGTAGACTTGTTTCAGTCATATTAATAGACTGGAATGTAAACTATAGAGCCAGTCTGTCTGTGACACAAGAACAATCGGAACCGATTGGCAATATAAACATTGCAGAGACCGTCAGAAGATGTTTGATCGTAAAAACATCTTCAAGCGTCTATAAATTGTTATGTTATGAATACAAACTCAAACCTAATTTAAAACGTCTCTTCGCTTATTTTCCAACAGACTAATATAAACTCAATTATCGCTGCTGCTTATAGACAAATCTCGAGAGTACTTTAAGTAAAGTTTTTCTCCCTCACGACTAAATATAAAGTTATAAGAACTGCATACTGTATTTTTTATTTTGCTGAATGTTTTTCTGGGACCGCGCTATACCAATTTTAGACAGCCAGAGTTATTGTACAAGATTTGCGGCTTCAGTACCAGTCCAGGCCAATCAACATTCGCTCCTTCTGTGTACTTTTGAGAAAGAGACTTAACCTCCATTTCTGAATTCGATATAGCTGACATGTTGAAAAATGCCTTTAAAGTGAACCAACTAACAATCCAACTTCATAAATATGTTTACCTTAGCTACTTGATCATAAATGTACACTTATCCGATTGAGGTAAATCTGTGGCTTTAACTAATTTTCTTCAGGTTAATTTTACGTGCATGGCATTAAATAATATTCAACAGACACAACATCTTGAGGATGCAAATGGTATGGAAAACATCACTTACCAATGACAATGAGCTAGACCCTAAGCACATCCGACAACAAGCAAATAACCAAGCATCGGGTTCACCTCGACTCAAGGCAACTGTTTCGACAACCAGATCTTATGCAGACAAAGGGTGATATAACTGTCACCAGAAGGGTCATATTGCCCGTGATCGTCACAAACGAAAAAACAACAAATCAAGCAACCTACGTAGTCTCCATGCGAGATCAAGCATAGACCACAGATGGCTGTCAGTAACTTGTAGATGCAATTTTTTCCACAGTTGAAACATGCATAACTGTAACGCCATATGCAGTCGAAACTACTTATTCCCTCTGGCTTCCTGAGGACCTCTTCATAATTGACCTTCAGAAGAAATGTATCGTTTTGTAGTTGAAATTATTCCTATTTACATCAATAAAAAACAGTTTGTTTAATATTCACAAAAATATCGCTCTTATTGATTTATTTTTAATGTGTGTTCATTCAAATGCTTTCTGGTAGATTAAAAACGGCAATAAGTCGACGAAATTGATGGAAAAGCGACAAGACAATCAACAACAACACAATTCAAAAGAATAGCCAACTTTGATGCAGATGCACTATATCGATTTACTAGAACTGTATACATCCCAGTGACCTTACCAGAGATAAGAATCACGATATAGTCTTGATGTCTTGGTTATTTAGCACACATTACTAATCTCAGAACTGATAGGATAAATTCAGCGAAAGCATGAACATCAAGGGAAACGGTATTCCAATGATAGACTATTAAGAATGTTGTATCGTAGGATGAAACAATCATATATATGTTTTTGCAATGAAAGATATCGGAATAGCGGGTTATATTTCGTGATTCTTTGTTTAAAAGGCAAACTCAGACTAAAAATCTGAAAAAGGAGCTATATGAAACAGTTTGCTTATGTTTTACGAAATGTACGTTTGAAAATAAAAACAAAATAGCGTGCATGGTACAAACATTGAAGCAATTTACTTTAATATGACCGTTCAGTTCAATGGGATCCCTGTTAATACAATCTGGTCCATCCATCTTTGCAAGTATGTCTCTTTAAATATTAACAAGTTTCCGCAGCAATTTTCCAAACTTAACTGAAACAACAGAATTGCCGGGGTTTTGTGTATATATGCGTGTTTATGTTGCTAATAGTAACCCCAATTTTCTAAATTTCCTACTATATCACGAACATCATCTGTTGGGCTGTAACACTTGGGTGACTATGGGGAACAACTTGTGAAATTCAAAAGACGGACGATAGTTATATTGTGATATTATGTATTACCGCACGCTGTTCGTCAGCTGTTGATGCAGTAGACTGCAACTTGTATTGCAACAAACTCATTGTGACTGGTCATATTACCTTACGTTCATGTGTATTGCATAAATTTTCAGACGGCTTATCACACAAAATGGCTTGCCATACCTTCATTCAACATCAAACAAAATAATCTGAATGATCAAATAGCATGGAAACATCAACATAACGAAAGTGTATGTCCGAGGCATTTCCTTTTCTAATCTTTTCCTATTAGATTATGTCCTAGGTATGTCCTTTTCCTATTAAACCCCTAGCAGATTATACACAATCCTGGTGGAGAATATCGACTATAAGTTTTAATTTTGGAATCGTGAAGACATGAAAAGGGACCTAAGATATACATATTTAATAGATAACCATGACAAAGTGTCAGATATCCTAAAAAGAATAAATATACTTAATAGGTACGTATGAAGACGTGAAAGGGAATCTAGGTATAATATGTACATTGAATAGGCACGTAAGAAGAAGTAGGTATGACTTCACATTTATAGGTAAAAATAATATGTAAAAGGGAATCAAAGAATGACATACACGTGTAATTGGCACATATGTAGACGTGAAGGGGAGCCTAGGTATACCAAACACATTTCATGAGAACGTATGAAATGATGAAAGGGAACACATTTAATAGGCAAGTATGAGGAAGTAAAATGGAACCTAGGTATAGCATACCCAATAGATGGTACGTTTGAAAGCATGAAGGGGAACCTAGGTTGAACATACACATTTGATAGGCAAGTAGGATGACGTGAAATTGATCCTAGATACAACAAACTAATTAAATATGAAGACGTGAAAGGGAATATAAGTGTATAGAGTATAAATCTGATCAATGAATGCTCAAGTATGGTAACATTTGCTAGCATTATATTGATTTTCCTTGATTAGAATGATATTCTGATTAAAGAAATCGTGCAAATTTAAATCTTGAGGTTTATGTACCATTACTTAAATTAATGGCATATATTCCAAAAGCTTATTTCTAGCATAGTTTCGTTCATTTCATGAGAAATACGCATATGTGAAAAGTCAAAGATCATCATATGTTCCTTGTAGGATATTGGAAACTTCTTTTTCGTGCATGCACGAGTAGTTGTCTTTATATGTACTGACTGCTACTGTTTTCTTTTAAAATGTGAAACATGCAACTAATATATCTGTAGTGGTTCCAAGCAGAATATACGTTAAGTATACAAAAATGCATTACTATAGTCATCGGCAGAATCAATATTCCTTGCCCAGAAATGAATCATTGCAGATTCTCTTGACACATATCATCTAGAACCTAATGAACTTAGCACCCACATCAAGGTAGATCTGGTCTGAAATTTTTATGGATAAAGATGTGAAAAACATGAGCAAAGCTACTCGGAGATTTGAGTCTCCAGCGAGGATATGGATGCTCTCAAATTGTTAGTAGTAAACATTTTATAACAAATTACTTGAAAGTAAGAATTTCAATGTTTGGAAATGTTTCAACTATATTTGGTTATTGGAATATTTTTATATGTTATAAATTTTGCACTATTCTATTAGTATTATCAAAATCCGAGACTTTCTTCTCTTTCATATTCCTTGAAAAATTATATTTTGGAATTTGCGCATCTTACAGAAGTATTCATCTTATGCCATTTATTTAAAACTTTACGTTTAGTTTTCTTCATATCAATGTTATGATTGATCTAAAAAAATTCCACTTTATTTCAGCAAAGATAAAGAATCCCCGCTATGCTAGGTGACTTGTGCTATCATTACGCCCACTTGGGCCAAGTTCATAAGACTCAAAGAAGGAAAAAGAAGACCCAATACTTCGTTTCGCAAGCTGAAACGTCAGGACCATTTGTCCTGGACTCACCGTTGACATGCAGCAGTTCGACAGAGAACTCTCCCGACTGAACGTTGACATTGCCTGCCTTCAGGAAACCCGACTGGCCGACAGCGGCACCATCAGGAAAGCCAACTACACCTTCTTTTGGCAAGGAAAGTCCTCGGATGAACCTAGACAGCACGGTGTAGGCTTCGCTGTAAAGAACACGCTCGTCGCTTCATTGAGCCTCCGTCATCAGGAACTGAGAGGATCCTTGCTGCCAACATCCTCAGGCCCAGTCAACACCTTGAGCGTGTACGCTCCCCCCTAGAGGAGAAAGACCAGTTCTACGAGGCTCTGGATCAAGCAATATCCAGTATCCTCAACGCTGAAGGCCTCTACCTTCTAGGAGTCTTCAATGCTAGAGTGGGAGATGACCACGAGGCCTGGCCCACCTGTCTCGGCTCTCTCATGGAAGGGGCAGGGTCAACGAGAACGGTCAGCGACTGCTGGAGATGTGCTGCTTCCACGGCCTATGTGTGACCAACACCTTCTTCAAATGCAAGGAAGTCCGCCAGGTGTCATGGAGACACCCACGTGCCCGCCACTACGACCAGCTAGACCTCGTCATCGCCAGGCGCGCGGAACTGGCTAGTGTCCTCCTCACCCGCAGCTACCACAGCGCCGACTGCGACAGGGACCATTCCCTCGTGGCCAGCAAGGTGCGAATAATACCTAAGAAGCTGCACGACGCCAAGAAGAAGGATCGCCCACGCATCAACACCTGCTGTGCAAGCAACCCAGAGGAGACACAGCAGTTCATAGCAAACTGCAGGAGGCTCTCACCAAAGAGACACCTGATGACACTATCGACTCCGAGACGCTGTGTACAATTCAGCCATTGCTGCCTACGGGAAGAAGGAGCGCAACAATACCGACTGGTATGAGGCCAACTGGGAGGAGATGGACCCCGTGACTGAAACTAACCCTAGTACACTGCAAGCCCTCAGGACTGCTAGGAACAACGCCCAGCGGACCGCCCGCCACTGAGCCAACATCTACTGGCTGAACCTCTGCACCAGTGTACAGACAGCTGCCAACACCGGGGATGCAAGAGGCACGTACGAGGGTATCAAGAAGGCGACAGGCCCCCCAACCTCTAAGACCGCCCCCCCCTCCCAAGTCCAAGACGGACGAAGTCATCACAGACCAGGGAAAACAGCTGCAGCGCAGGGTTGAGAACTATCTTGAACTGTATGCAACCCAAAACATCGTCACCGACACCGCCCTGAATGCCATCCCAGACCTGCCAGTCATGGAGGAACTAGACACACCGCCCACCCTGGAAGAGCTCAGGAAAAAGCTATCGACTGCCTCGCTTGTAGAAAGGCCCCTGGGAGCGACGGTATCCCACCTGAAGTCCTCAAGAGCGGGAAACCAACACTACTCCAGCCCTTGCACGAACTCCTCTGCCTCTGCTGGGAACAGGGACACATCCCCCAGGACATGCGAGACGCCAACATCGTCACTTTGTACAAGAACAAAAGGAGACTGTAGCGACTGCAACAACTACGAGGGCATCTCCCTCCTCAGCATAGTCGGAAAGGCATTCGCCCGTGTCGCCTTGGTGCGCTTGCAGACCCTAGCCTTCCCCGTCTACCCAGAATCCCATTGTGGCTTCCGAGCCGGCCGGTCAACTGTAGACATGATCTTCTCACTACGCCAGCTGCAGGAGACGTGTCGTGAGCAGCAGATGCCCCTCTACATCGCCTTCATAGACCTGACGAAGGCGTTTGACCTGGTCAGCCGTAGCGGACTCTTCAGGCTCCAGGAGAAGATCGGCTGCCCCACCCCCACGATTGCTTGCTGTCGTCACGTCGTTCCACGAGAACATGCACATCACATTGTGCTTCAAAGGCGCACATCGGAAGCCTTCCCAGTCAGGAGTGGAGTGAAGCAAGGCTGCGTCCTTGCGCCGACGCTCTATGCCATCTTCTTCTCCATGCTCCTCCAGTACGCCTTCAAGGACTGCAGCTAGGGAGTGTACATCCATACCAGGGCAAACGGCAAGCTGTTCAACATAGCTCGTCTCCGTGCAAAGACTAAAGTCACAGAGGTTCTCATCCGTGAATTGCTCTTCACCGACGATGCAGCCTTGACATCACATACTGAGGATGGACTGCTGATATGTCGCATTTCCCACGCCTGCAAAGAGTTTGGACTGACCATCAGTTTGAAAAAGACGAACGTCTTGGAGCAGGATGCAGAATCCACTCCCACCATCGCCATCGATGGGTACAACCTCGAAGTTGTTGAGAACTTCACATACCTTGGGTACACCATCTCCAGCTCGCTCTCCATTGATGCTGAAGTGAACGGCAGGATTGCCAAGGGAGTACCAGTTATGGCCATTATGGCCAGACTGAACCAGATGGTCTGGAACAATCCCAACCTCACTGAGAAGACCAAACTGCGCGTCTACCAGGCCTGCGTGCTCAGCACACTCCTCTACAGCAGCGAGGCATGGACCACCTACACGAGCCACAAAAGGAAATTCAACAGCTTCCACCTGAGATGCGCACTACTGACTGGACGGCCACGTCTGCATTACAAAGATGTCTGCAAGAAGGACATGAAGACGGCCAACATCAACGTCAACGACTGGGAGAGCTGTGCTGACGACCGTTCCGCCTGGCCCTTTGGTGTCAGACAAGGCGTTCAGAAAGCCGTGGAAGCGAGAAACACAAACCTCGCTACAAAGAGAGCCAGGAGGAAGGCGAAACAACAACAGCCTCAACAAGCATCAACGTTCACCTGCAGCAAGTGCAACAGAGACTGTCACTCTAGGGTCGGACTCTTCAGCCACTCGCGAAGGTGCAGATAGGACATCCAACCGGAAGCTAAACCATCGTCTCCAGAAGACGGACGGATGCCGATGACGACGACGAATTTATGAAGAGTTATTGCTGTTACTAGAGAACACGTGCTTTCCTAAGGTTCTCTTTATAGAGATAGTGGGTGCGCTGCAAAAGATACTTTTTGTGTAACTCATAATTTTGTAGCGGTAGAAATTGTATTAAAATCTTTAATTAATGTTTAATATCAAACATTGGCTTGTTCTAATGCTTATGCATGTCTTGTGATTATTAGAGTCGCATCATAGATGAGCCTTGTGTCTAGATATCAGATGCACTGATGTGTATTACTGATCTGTTGTTCCCATCAACTGTAGATTGTATTTCAGAATTTCAAAACCTCTTGTTTGTTGTAGTAGAGTACTGTCCTTTGTGTGACTGTATCTTAATAGCTGAAACTTATTACGTATACAAACGATAGACAGGTAGATGTACAGCAAGTCTAGTCAGATTGAAGAGAATATTCTGCACGAAGTGTTAAGTCGCGATACTCCTCGAAGTGTTAAGCCAAGTATTATTCTTAATGCATGTCGAAAGGCTACATAGACGCGTTAGTGGTGTGAGGAATATTTGGTCTATACACATTAGTGGTGTTACGATTTTTAATTTAATATTCTATGTACATATGTAGCCATGGGCTTCAAGCAGCTTGATTTTGAGATATTAAGAAAAGATGATATCCTAAAGGAAGAAATCACTATAAAATGTAAGAGAGAAAATAAATAAATGTGGAGCAGAAGAGATTCAGAAACAGTGGTATTATAAGAGTATATGTATATAATAAGTATACACATAAATCTTGTAAAACTATTGTAAGATTATATGTACAAAAATATAACCAAAAGATAATTTATGATTGTAGATGCATCAACTGATTTTCATAAGTATATCTAAAACATTTCAAACAATAGACAGAAACTGACTGTACGGCTAAATTAATAAATCTGTGGTATTTATTTTTAAAACATATTTATTTTCAAGTCCAGTTTATTGTTTCTTTTGGCTAATTCCTTCTCAGAAATGTATGATCGGTAAAACAAATTAATCAAAAGTAGATATAATGTATCTTTTAGATATTAGCAATATAAAATTAATTACATTGCCTGCTTCAAACATACCGACAATTATTTCAGTAAGTGAAAAGGTATGCAGGAAATTAGTGTTATTTTTAAACCACTGACTTACATCGTTCCAAAACTGTTTCACAGTTGCACAGTCCAGAAAGAATGAATTAATGTTTCAGGTGAAATCCATATAAAACGAACATTTATTATTATTTGCTATTCTTACTTTTTTTACAGAAGTGTTCTTTGCATCAACTTTATGCAGTAATTTATACTGAAACCAAGTTAGATTAGAATCTTTTGTAATTTTATATGTTAAGGGCAAATGCCTTGTCCAATCCAGTTTGGTTGGTAGATTAAGTTGCGTTTCCATTTAATTAGTGATTTTGTTTCTAATATTCCTGTGTCTTTCACCAAGATGCTACAACCATTTCTGCAACCTTTCTTGGTTCAAGAAGAAATAAGGTCTTTTTTGCAATTCAAGGTTTTATTCAAATTTTCTGGTTGGGATTCGATAGATAATCTCTTCATATGCTTTCACGAAATTAAGTACCCCTCCATATTGTAGAAAGTTAAGCCAACATCATATATTTCATTCAATTTTTGCCATAAAAAGAGTTGACCTTGACTCTGGACAATATCGTTTATAAATAGTATTACTTTTACTAACCACTTTTTACTATAGTATACATTTTACTAGCCACGTTTAACTAAGAAAGAACGATCCTCCAATATTAATAGTTTCATTGTACATTAACACTTCAGTAAGAATATCTGAATTCTTTGGAATACACTTTTCAATGTATATGTTAGAGAAAGATAAACATTCTTCCAAAATAATTACCGATATCGTCTATGTTCCTTTCTATATAATGGATACCAAACTTGTTAAATTCCTTAAAAAAATTAAAACAGTGAAACATTAGTTTACTCCATTTTGTACTAGTAAGTATTCTTCTGAATGAGGATATTTTAAGAGAATAAATGGAAATTTTAAGTCAGTCATTGCAAGTCCCCTTCTTCATGACAGTTTTTATTACTTATCCTTTTATCTTGTCAATTGACCTTTATCACAAGTACTTGTAGATTAAACTATTCAATTTTTTAATGAACCATGCTGGGGGATTTGATAAACTTGTTAATATGTGATTTAATTTTGATAAAGCAAATGATTTTATCACAATAATGTTCCCATAGGAGGTAAAAATTCTCTTATCCTTTTCAACTATTAATGGCATTATCTCTTCACAGAGTAAAAACAAATAAGGCGAAAGGAGGTCGCCTTTCTCCCATCCTCTCTCTATATATAAAACCAAGATTAGAAATGTCCATTGACAGTTATACACGATATTATATTTTGATAGAAATGTTTGAACTCATATTATAATTAAATTACTGTAGTTGAAATTTTATACTTTAAATAAAAATTCCTATTCCACAGAATCGAAAGATTTTTCGAAGTCAATCTAGGGTAGCTTACCTGGAATTTTAAGCTTTTCAGTGTACAATATTACATCGTATACTGCTTTTATATTTTCACAAATAGACCTACAAGCCATGAAACCAGTCTGATAATCATTAATTAAGGACAGTAATATGTTTTAATCCTATTAGCAATAAATGCTGAGGCCAAACTATATGTAGTACTAAGAAGAAATATTGCTCTCCAATTCTTTAAATAATTTTATTTTTATCACCTTTAGGAACAGAAGTAATAACGCCTTCATTTTGAGTTGCTGCGCGACTATTTATTCATAACCAAAGTTAATTGTCCTAATTAGGAAATATCCTAAATCATTCCAAAAGAACTTTAAAACATTCAGCAGAAAACCCATCAGAACCTGAACTCTTACATTTTTTCATGTTTAAGGTTATGTAAATTTTCGGAAAAAGAAATCTTACCGTTTAATTCTGGGCGCTGGGTTGTATTTGGTTTTGGAAAATTGAGTATTAAGTTCAGATCTATGTTTTCAAAATCTCTTGAAGCATATAGACTTTCATAATAGGATTGTGTCTCTTCATATATTTCTTTTAGTGTTTTCGCCTTTTATGATACTTTTCATACATTTGATGAGATAGTTCGGGTTTTCCAAGTTGCACAAATATTTCTCACTCTCTTCAATCAATCTAACTCTATACCTAATCATACGAAATTAATTTTTCCTGATGCAATTTTTTGTAATTCATTTTATTTTTCACCAATCAAATTAGTATTAATTACTCCATTATCATTTGATAAATTATTTACCTCTATATTTCAATCTTTCTCTCTATTCTCTCTTTGTCTTATCTTGAAAGAAGAATAAGATATTGTTTCTCCTTTAATCTCCATTAAAACTTAAAACATAATTGGTCATCTATCTTAAATTGTATTTCATCATTTGAAATATCACTGATGTCATTTAGGATATACATATCAAACAAATATTGCGATTTAATTTTTTTTATTATTTCTTTTATATTTTCAATATTTGTCTTGTCTTTATCTGAAGTTCCTTATTTTTACACTAATGTCATAATAGAATAGTCCGTTCTATACCCTAGTACAGTATCCGCCGCTTCAATATATATAAAAAAGTTCTCCGAAATCAGGAAAACAATCAAGATTTGCTCTTTTGTTTTTACCCCTTCAAGTGTATTTTCTTCTTTTCTCCATGATTTTCTCTCCAGATATCAGTGGGCCCAAATTCATTTGTAACCTCCATCAGTTCCTTTCTCGATCCTGGATTGCTCAATCTGACATAATTAAGGGTATCATGCTGTTGATTCATAACTAAATTAAAATATCCTCCTATGATTATCAAGTTATCACGACGATCATTTAAGCCAGTTTTCAACTGTTGATAAAATTAGGAGATTCTGTATTTGGATCATACATATTTAATAACGTTATGTTCTTATTTTTTTCTGTTTGCATATCTATACTAATCTTATTTTCTTCTGTGTGGTTTTGCATTTACTTCATTTTAAATTCGAAATTATTGTTAAAAAGAACTGCCAATCCTCTAGAATGACTTACAAATTGCTGAAAAAGCATTCAAACCCTACTGAATACGTATATCATACTCTTCTTTTGATAGAAATATGTGTATGTATGCATGTGACTTGGATTTTTAAGGTAGCTTTAAAAAATTTTCAGTCATATCGTTAAGATGTCTATAGTGGGACAGTTTATAGTAATGTCAAGCGCTGGGGCATCATGCCGCAGACATGTAGCATGATGTCCCACCCAGTCACATTATCTTGACACCAGGCTGACCAGTCCTAACACTAACCTCTTAATGCTGAGAGCTTAGTGAGGCAGCTGTTAGTACCATTTTTATAATCCTTTGGTATGACTTGGCCGAGATTTGAACCTGCAACCTCCCGCATCCGAGGTGGACGCTCTAACCACTAGGCCACCGGAGCGGTCTTTATAGGAAATGTGTATCTTATAGTAAAATAATTGAAAACTGTTTTTGTCTTAAAATATGTAAGACATCTCTCCTCTTGAATTTGTCACCTAAACCCTGACAATTCATGAATGCAGAGGTAATTTTGTCAGTCATCAGGTAAAATCCCAACGTTCACCTACTGGGAGAAAAACTCCAGGCAGATATATCTGATAGTTTAATACATCAATTTTTATTATAAGTGTACATAAAATCGTTCAATGCAAATATAACTTGTTATCTTTGCCTTTCACATAGGAAAGGATATCATTAAGGAGCGTGAAAGAAGATAGTTAAGAGAGAGGAGTAAAGAAGATGCACTAATACATAAAATGATTTACCTTCCTCTCAGTATAATTATAGGTTACTGCATTTGTATGGGGAAATATGAACGAGTTTTTCAGATGGATATATTGCACGACTTTGGGAGTGCAGTATATCCATCCGACAAAACGAGTTCATTTTTTCCATACAAATGCAGTAGCCTTTTTATTATATGCTCATTTTCTTATTCTTCCTAAGGCTTAATTATATAAACAAAAATACATTACAAGAAACAAAGTAACTGAATTTATGCTGTATTCCAAACTAAATACACAAGCGCAGATTCATCAGTACACAAGAGCAACATTATTAATGCACATATAATTCCGCCCAGATAAATTGAACTTAGTCGCTCGCTAAACAACACTTTCGAAAGAAAATGGCGTTTTGGTCTACTTAAAATTGAAATTTTGAGTCATATTGTGAATGAATGCGCATTGCAACAACTTTTCCGTTTAGTATGGAATGAATAGATTTTGGTATTTTTGTCGATTCTATTAAATTTTGTGATAATGACTTGATTTATCTGTGTCAATTCTACATGACTTCCATCGGATTTGAGCAGCGAGGGAGCAGCGTGTTGACATCTGCATGTGTGTTTCTTTTCTGTCACTGAATGTTTGGAATCATAATGTGGGGGAAAATGTAAACTCTTTCAATTGTAATTAGCAAAAAGAAGCTATGGAATATAAAGTTTATTTCATTTTGAGTGTAGTAAGGAGGATGGAATTGCACTTGGAATATAGTCGAAATTACAGTACAATTTCGAATTGTGTAATCAAGCTTTAGAACCCATGACATGGCTCATGCAATTCGGATTTGCAGAACTAAGAAAATACATTTTGAGGACATTCAGGGTGTAAAACTAAGTATATATTTTGCCATTCTTATTACCAGCTAAAAAAGACACGTTTATGTCTTGTCACTTGCATGTTATTTGTAGGGACCCAGAAATTGTATGACCTGTCTGGTGTCTATCGCTAGCCTAAATCCGAAACTTTGTATCTAAAAAGTTAACGCGGAATATTGCAAAGCAGCGGGTATATGGCAGTCCACGAAACGTCTGCTTTAGTTCATTCAGAAACAAATTTAATCAACCAAACCGTACAGCGTCTGCTACATAAGTGTGCATGATTTGTTTACAAAGTAGTTCCTAATACACTATTGGGCTCACGTGTCGTGCACATGAGTGCAATATGAAGGTGTGTAATATCATAAAATATTGCACGATTCTGACAATGTAAAATTAACAGAGACAAAAGTGAGCATATAGTAAGAGTGTCTATTAATAAGCTAGAAGTTTAAACATTTCTGACATGTTTACATTTTCTACAAGTACTTCCTCAATTACATTAACTGCTTTCGCAACAATGAATGCAAGCAGAAGATTATGCAAATCGCATAGCAAGAAAACTTAAATACATTCGCAACAAAAGAAAAATGCTGTGATAAACACCTTTGCAGCAAGCATAAAATTATACGATGCACATAGCATACAATCAATATACAGTAATGATTTAATAATAATAATAATAATAATAATAATAATAATAATAATAATAATAACAACAATAATAATAATAATAATAATAATAATAATAATAATAATAATAATAATCAGAAGTAATGCAAACGAAAAAACGCATTCAATGTAAAAGAAAGTAGAAAAAGGCCCTACCACTCACGTGGCGAAAGCATGACAATAAAATGACATGGCAATACAACAAAAGAATAAATATCAGATGTGTAGCAATAAGAAAAAGTACCAAGGTCCCAATTTAATGTTGGATACATTTTCACAGTGCAATTTTAAATTTTAGATCGATGTCATAATCAGTCTGCTATCTTTTATATTTATATTTATTAAGCAAAATTATGTTTTTACTGTAATGAAATTTGATACCTGGCAAACATGATTATTGTTGTTTCTTGGGGGGAAAAAAACAATTAAAAGAAAAATAATTTATTTAAAACAAATACTTTAAAGTATTTTGCATCAGTAAATAATATTCTTCATGAACAACATATCTTCTTTCAAGATGTCTTGTGGTTCATAAAATATAATAACAATTGATTCAAGAATATAAACGTATGTTGTTAGTGTGAATCTGTGGCTTCTGCCTGTCTTTAGCTTCATTTTACTCTAATTTCAAATACTAATCCACAGTCAAAACATTTGAAGGATTAAAATGGCACTGAAACTTAGAGCAACTACAATGCCTTGCCATAAGAAACCCAAACCCTTTAACTTCATATTACAACATCCTCCCCATGTTTAAGTAACTCCCCCAAAGGTAGTGAGTGAGGGGTCATAAAGCAAGATCTACGACACATAAATGTTGCGCCTTCTGGCTGTGACTGCATATTCAGAGTTTCATTGTTTCTCAGTGGTTCATGATGATATATGGTCTCACAATATTTTTTACACCTTTTTGGACTTATTGGAATAAATATTGCCAGGACCAAGATAGGTACATTTGTGCTAGACAGGATGTGTTTTTATTCGTGAAGAACGGAAGGAAAAAGCTATTAAGTGTGAGTGTTTGCAAAATTAACGGAAATGAGCATATTGTCTACAGTGCGACACAGCCAGTAAACTTTGTCATTTGAATAGCAATAGCAAATTTGAGTCAGCTACAGAAACGGTACAGGACTCGTCGATCATAAACTGAATTTTCGCAGTTGTTCAGTCTATTTAGTTTTACGATTATTGAATGGTCTTCCTTAATTAAGCTACAGTACTAGATTTGAATTGAATTAATTGAAAAACACCAAAATTTTATATTTTTTGTTTCATTCCATGGTTTTATCTCAGGTTTTCATCTCTGAACCTTACATTAGTCCTAAGCTGATATCAATATATAGCGGTCCATCTAGATGGCAAATAATATAAATGAGGACATTTTCAGATGATAATTTTCCATAATTGAGTTTGCAGTTATGTATATACTTAAAGTTTATTAAAATAAGCGGGCCACACAGTTTGTTATCCTCAAAATTCGGGTCTCATTTTTAACGTAATATATCTATTGAATGTTAATAACAACTTAAAATGTAAAATGCGTCCAACAAGGAATACTTTTCGTTATATATATATATATATATATGTGTGTGTGTGTGTGTGTGTGTGTGTGTGTGTGTGTGTGGTTTGTAGCACATTCGTCACTGTAGCGAGTCAGTTATTGTTAATCGGAAAGAAAGGTTGCCATGATTTGCGACATAACAGCTGCATTATTTGTCACTTGACCACGTGCAGCCTTAAGATTATCTCATTGAATTCTCAAGAAGATAAAATACTTGATATCACTGAATGTACAAAACAAACGATTGCTGTGATAAAGGTTTAAATAGGTACTGACAAAAACTGAACGGATCTCTGTATATCTTATTGATTCGTGTTGTACTATAAATAGGGCATTTCCTTTTAACATAGGAATGTTCTCGTCATGCTTGCACATATCGACTTCAGAAAAGCATTAGGCGGATAAAAATAATATATAACTTCTGTGCAAGGAAATAGCAATCTCAACATAAATTAAACAGGCCCATTCTGCATTCTAGAATCGAACTTCATATTTTACAGTATTCCGAAATTCCAAGCTTGAAAATCTATTGCACACTGCATAGACGACCGTCAAGAAGCGAAGGACGTCCATTGAACGTCCGCATGATTTCATGATTCCTCTAAAATATAAAGTGTAGTTTTTATTATTACAAATAGTATTTTTTTATAAAAAAAAAAAAAGAGTCATAAGGAATCTCAAGAAATAAATAACAATTTTATTTTGACCATTTGTTTTTACAAATATTATTAAATCAAGCAAGAAGAGCACAGTGGTGTTCACAATGCATGATTTCATGTTGCACGCACAATGGGACGATCCTAATTTCGAAACACACGTGTGCTTGCAGTGATACGAACTTCAATAATCTAAATGTAACTTTTAGAACACATGTGCAAAAGTATTACAATTGCAAATTAAATCTAGGACAACTGTATACATTTGGACATGATATAGTTAGCGTAACTTAACAGTCATAGGACAACTGTATACATTTGGACATGATATAGTTAGCGAAACTTAACATTCATAGGACAACTGTATACTTTTGGACATGATATAGTTAGCGTAACTTTAACAGTCATAGGACAACTGTATACATTTGGACATGATATAGTTAGCGTAACTTAACAGTCATAGGACAACTGTATACATTTGGACATGATATAGTTAGCGTAACTTAACAGTCATAGGACAACTGTATACATTTGGACATGATATAGTTAGCGAAACTTAACATTCATAGGACAACTGTATACTTTTGGACATGATATAGTTAGCGTAACTTAACAGTCATAGGACAACTGTATACATTTGGACATGATATAGTTAGCGTAACTTAACAGTCATAGGACAACTGTATACATTGGGACATGATATAGTTAGCGTAACTTAACAGTCATAGGACAACTGTATACATTTGGACATGATATAGTTAGCGTAACTTAACAGTCATAGGACAACTGTATACATTTGGACATGATATAGTTAGCGCAACTTAACAGTCATAGGACAACTGTATACATTTGGACACGATATACATGATATAGTTAGCGTAACTTAACAGTCAGAACCTAAGTCAACATTCCGTAACTTAATTGATGTAAAAATTAAAATGTTCTTTATCTCATCTACACGTGACAAAATTGAATAAATTTTAAGTTCTCAAATATCATGCCTCGAGGCATTCAGCTACATTTTGAGTCTAGCGCTTAAACTATAGCAAGAGTAAAAAGCCAGATGTATTCTTTGCATCCACAATTTGTTTTATTATGTTGATGTACCAGCATGTGAAAGTATAAGACACTGTGATCACATTTTATTGTAGGCAAGAGGCATGACTATGAGAGAGCGGAAGTTGCACGTTATAGACACAGCACATATGACTTGGAATCATTATTATTATGCATTAGTATCAGTTAAATTTTTCAAATTATTTGTTGGATGTGAATGATGTTATTTTGCACAAGGTATTATTATTATTATTATTATAACAGAGTAACGAAAATAATACCTGAAAATCGAAACTAACAGTAAACCAGATTTTTACATATATTTGAACGGCAGTACCGAAAACCGTTCATAACAAACTTCATAAAACAATGTAAGGCTGTAACAGACTATTCAAAAAACCTCTCTCTCTCTCTCTCTCTCCCTCTCGTTGCGTAAAAAGTTTTGTGTGATCATTTAAATATTTTGATTAAAGTAAGAAGATTGATAATTTATATCTATGTTTCACCTCTTTATTTACAGTAGTGTTCGCAATGCATTATTTCATGTTGCACGCATACTGGGACGATTCTAGTGTCGAAACACACTTGCAGCTGCCGGTTGCCGTGTTTAGTTTAAGCGTTCAATAAAATATCTTTAAATTTGAATGTGTTCTCGTTGCAACTTTAATTAAGTGCAAAGGCCGTAGAATTATTTTACCACTATTCGCACTCTATATTGGTAGGGAAAAGAGGAATTTATCCCCCAAGTCATAAAGAGAAATTGTGGATGCGTACATAAGTCACATCCTGTGTATGTGGTAAAAATGAAGTAGAAGACTATCTAGCAATAATTATTTAACTTATTTATTACTTATATCTTGTTTACTCGTGTACTCAAATACAGATTAGACTACCAGGTCTCTTCCTTATGCATCTGTTATGTTGGAATTAGGCTTGACATCCATTGATTTTCTAGCTGTATCATTTTATATTAGGTGTTATGGTCTGATTTCTCTTCTTGTAATAAGGTTGGTCCCTTTTTCATTCCCATTTAGTTATGGACACTCTCAGATCTGAAATGAGAGATATAGGATATCATTCTGGATTCCTTTTGCAAAAGTGTTACTCCGGCGAAGAAAGTGTTTGTTTACATCGTTGGGGTGCGGAGAGGTACTGGGTTCGAACTGCAAAAGGAAAGCCCCGGTGGAGTAGCAACTTTATTATTAATGACGTAGAATACTAAATAAATGGGTTCGGTAAGGTGATACATTCAAGATACAGAATTACACATAAAATATTTTACTTATTCAAAGCTTAACAACTTCATACGATTCAGAAATTTCTGTCATTTTGAGCTTGACGTAAATAATACAACATCAAATGAACCAAATACAGACAAAATATACTTAAAATATAGTAAGAATTCAATATTTCTAACTAATGACGAAATCACATTGTCGTACGTAAAAAAAATTAATGTTGGATCTGAACTGAAGAAATATCACGCATTGTACCTTCAAGAGTATTTCATTTCTAAACCAAGTAATATTGAGCATGAAGTTGTCAGCAAGTCTTTTGAACAATACTTCAAGACTACAAGTACAATACATACAAATCCATAGTAATCTCAAACAATCCATAAACATAATTCATAATTGATATAATAGAATGAAAACATCAAAGAACTAAAAAAAACAGCATGTTACAAGAGAAAACTGAATTACTTTTATAATGACTTTAAATGACAGTTAAAAGCATCGAGGGCCTAATAAAAAATTCTTTAAACTATAATAAATATATTTTTCTAACGTACATAAAGAATTCAGAATTCTGAAGCCCCAGTGGCGTAGCAACTTAATCGAGCTATTTGCTCCGTGTATTTCTATCCAGTTTTGGAAGGCAAAGTTTGTTACATACGCATTCCGTTCCACAACTGGTTTGTCCGTTAGATAAATATAACGCCACCTGACTCCAGTACCCACGAGCTTCCTAATATTATGATGCAATTTCACTCATTACGATGTGAATGCTGCTGATATATGCAATTTTCTAACATTATTATGTGTTTTCAGCTATGTATGATGTCCAAGTTGATATATACGTTTATCCTGAACTCCAGTGTTGCTTACCTAACGCGATATATAGGAGGAGTCACTAATATTTGTTTACAATGTAAAACACTGTAGTGTTCAGTTACAACGATTTTGATTTCTTTTGTTGAGAATAATAAAAATTTCAGTTATAACAGTGAAATTGAATTTTATAAAACTTCCTCGAAAATTCAATCGTGACACATCCGGCTAAACATGATTTTATAAGGATTTGTAGCTGGTTATTCATACAGTAAGTGTTTTTTTTTCTAAATCTTCTTAATTCTCTCTACACTTTTGCATGCATACATTTTTTTGCCCAAAATCTCATACAGTCTTTGCCGTTCCGGTCTTACTCCCAAGACAATCTTGCAATCTCTTTCTGAGTGCATTGATGCATAATCAAACTTCTGTATTTAATTCAACAATTGTTATGATGACATTTATCAATCTTTATCAAAAAATACATTCATACACAAATTACAAGTAATAATGAAACGTGCGCGCATAAACGTAAAAAGAAGAGCCTGTTGTAATTAAAACAACATCGTGGAACTTGAACAATTACATCAGTATCATGCAGTTTGAAGAAGGGAAGTGATGCAATAGCACAAAGAACAATTTTATTAGAGAAATGAAATACTGAGTTTTTCCCATCATTATACGTAAATTTGTGTTGGGTAACTTAACTATTAGCAATTCATATAATGAAAAGAAGATATCAAGATCATTCACTTGCCGATCAAATAATAGATGATAAGCGGATAAGAATCTATCAAGATTCGCCCAGGTCATCTGTCATGGTATGTCTCTTGGAAAAGCACTTCACTGGCATTGTCTTTGTACAAAATTGTCACAAAATTGTCCATAACGTTCATGTTTGATATGCCCATTTAAAAATTTGTTGGGATCTCTATTGACAAAGTCAGTTTCCTTTGTTTCAGCCACTGTGTGGTGAAATACAGTCTTCACACAAAAGCCCAGCTCTAGTCTTATATGTTGATGTCGTTCTCTACTGTTTGTAAACATCAATGGAGTAGTTGGCACTGTCATCACACTCCTAGGCAGCAGTCATTATTAAGGTCATTTTTAGTTATCATATGGAGCATTTTCTAACAACGACTATTAAGAATTATTATAATATCTCCCAAGATGCTACTATTTAGTAAACCAAAAAAAAATGATTTGCTGAAACAGACAGATGCAGCGTGTATCAGTACTTTTTATATTATTATCAAAGAAACCAAGTTCGGTAAAATAGTATTCATCCCCCTCTATAGTGTCATTCTACCTTAGCAACCAATGACTCTTGTTTTGTTCGAACACCAGGAGAGAATTTCGTATTTTAAAAATGATCTATATAACCTATTGTGAAAACCAAAATAATTTTAAAACGAATTATACATACAGTTGAACTTTACATACATCTCCAAATATTAAATTTTCCACAGATTGGTTTTCTCTTCAAACTGCAATGTTTATGCGCTTCTTTAAAGTTTTGTTTAAAAAAAAAACAAACGAGCAATGAAATATTCCATCGATTTTCAAGGATTGTAAAATCTGAGATTTGAACAGGAGACGGCTGTAACAAGATGGCTTTGACTTTTATTAAGCATGTCGGGAAACAATCGGAATACATAAACAAGTTCTATTGACATTCCTACGTAGGGATGCTTGCTTTGTGTGCCAAGTCATATGACTGGAAAGAAGGTGGAATTGCAAAACGTTTGGCTATTTTAAAAAAAAAAGTTTTACGAAATCGTTTACTCAAAGACCTATTTTGACGATTGCGACTTTGATCACGTTTTACTTGTTTGACCATCTTTGCCAACATGCTTATGAAAGAGCAACGTCCTTCTTTAAAACAAAGTACAACCGGACCTTACACACGATTATGAGGAACAAACCGTGACGACATAAATAAGCTATCCGTATAAAAATTAATTAAGTAATCAATCAATCAATCAATCAATCAATCAATCACAAAACACCATTGAGATTTCAATAAAACTAATTCATGGAATATGTTTATTTTATCTCTGGTTTGAACCAAGCAGTTTTCGCTTGCAATAGGATTAACCATATGAACACGAAAACGCCTATTTTAAAAGAACAAATCTGACATAAAATAGTTGCAAACAGCACCAATTGAATCTATGGTTCTGTTGAATGTGAGCTTTTGTGGCTGAGTTTTATTATTAAGGTAATGATTATCGCTATTGATGTAACATCAGCAATCGACATTCATGAGTGAGTACATGACAACCAAGTTCGTATGAGAAATTTAACTGCGATAGGAGAATACTTGATAGCATTTACAGAATTTTTACCAATACTAATAAATAAATAACACTATCATACAGGTTAGAGAAGTTTTTCATGCGTACTATACGTAGATTCAAACCTGGCCCTCAGGTAAACGGCAACTATCGCTTTGCCTACGCGTACAAATCCCTATGCCATCGCGAGCATGCTCAGATTACCAGAAAACGATGCTGTAAGGTCGGTGGTAGAGGCACTCGTTCGTAAAAAAACACACCCGCATGTCGACCTATGAGTTAGTTCTCATCTAAGTACAGAGACAATCCGGATTTCTAAGACAGAAGTCAATGTGTCTTTGAAATCCGGAATGACCGTGAACGGAAATCCACTAATTTCTCTCTCTCTCTCTCTCTTTCTCTCTCTCTCTCTCTTCACACACACACACACACACACACACACACACGCGCGCGCGCGCGCGCGCGCGCGCGCGCACGCACACACACGTACACATTTCCTGCTCTATTTTCTTCCCTTGCATGCTCACATTTATAAGCCTGTCTTTTCCCTTTTCTGCTTCTGATCTTGGCCTTTTCTATGATTCTATCGTTTGGCTTTCTGTGTCTAATCACTCATCCTACTTGCCTTATCAATGAGGTCACCCCTGATGATCTGAAACAAACTCGTTCATTAATGCAATCCCTCGGCTGACACCATTTTTCACATAAACAGACCGAGAGATGGATTGGTGACAGGGGCAAAAGCCAGTTATCAAAACCACAAAATGTATTTACAATGGAAAACAAGGAATAGAAAATAAAATACAGATCTATACAATTGTGAATAGTTTCTGACAACCTACATATTCTATCTGCATACTCGTGAGATTTCAAACATCACACTTGTCTTATCACACAATTACTAGTCAGTTCTAGCAATGACTTAATTATACACACAAACAACAGAATAAGACTAATGTTCGAAATGCCATGGGCAAAATTTACTCAACATGACAGAAATGGATCAAAGCTGCCTCAGCAACAATATTGTGAACTGTTCGTTTATAAGGTATGAAGTTAACCTGTCCACGAAGTGTGTGTAATTATTCTGCTCACCGAATAATCATAAACGTATCCTGTTGTAATAACCCTCTACATGTAACAATTGCGTTATTATTTTTTCCACATAGTAAATGTGAATTTATCACAATAATACGCAAATCAAATATTTTATTTCATTTTAAAAGGGTGGAAAAACAAAGAATAAACCTGAATATGGCATTCCTCCCAATCTGCCGAAGAATCCCCGGATGGAATATTCCCACGCAGACAAAGGTTATGGTATAACATTGAAACGTCCACCCATCAAAACAATTGGCGTTGAACTGGGCATAATATGGCCTTTACGTAGTAAACCATCATCTGTTGATTTGACACGCTTCATTCCTCAAATAAACATCCAGAGTCAGCTCAAATTCAACTGCATGGTCTACACTCTTTTGCGCATTATGCGAAGGGAAGAAAATGGAATGATTATGACTAATAAATGT
This sequence comes from Megalonaias nervosa, assembly GCA_016617855.1. Classification (NCBI taxonomy): domain Eukaryota; kingdom Metazoa; phylum Mollusca; class Bivalvia; order Unionida; family Unionidae; genus Megalonaias; species Megalonaias nervosa. The sequence goes on from JAECUM010000916.1 coordinate 62,440, forward strand.
ATTCAACCTTAATAATTGCACCAATACACCATATCTTATCAAAACAGCATTTCGCAATGGTAAACTTTGGAATGACAATAGAAATATAGAACAATCCTGAATTATCTCTCACAAGAAATACTACATCTATTAAACACGATTTATAGAACAAAGGGACACGAAAGTGATTATTACATACCACTACAGCTGAAAATGCAAACTTTCTGCTATGACACAGCATCATGACAAGACTTAACGCTTTGTGTGTTTAAACAAATATCTAATCCTTCTGTATTCATCGTAAGCACAACACGCATGAAAAACATAACGTCAGTAGATAAAGAATGGTAACTGAACGTGAAATTACCGCATATAGCTCGCACGTTCAGTCAAACAGGTGAATACAATATACGTGTTATTATTAGTTTAATAACTCTAACACATGCACAGATCGTTAGGCTGTCTGCCTAATAACGAAACGACCAGCAAGACTCGTTCCTTATTTACCTGGCAATATATTGCAATAGCAATTCGGTGCACGATATTCCGTGACAGTCTCATCAATGCATTGATCATTTCATAGATCCCATTCACTCAACCAACCAGTCATTCATCGTCTCATGCATGCATGCATCCATCCTATCTAACAAAGTCTCAGTTCCAGCATGGGTTTGTTTTTAGTCTGATAAGCAAAGTCTTAAGTTCTGTGCATGAGTTTTGTTTAAAATTTGTGATTCGCGTTAATCAGTCCGATGTAGGAGCTGCTAGTCCATTACTCTGAAATCTGATTACAAGCAGCATCAAGATTAAAGAGTCTTCCATTGATTTTCAAGGCTGAGATACAAACACTTGAATAAATATATACTGAAATGCGAAGTATATAGTCTAAGACTCCCAGATATTTATAAATCAGGTTATCTACGTTTCAGAAATCAACTTTTATTGCCCATCGTTATTATTAACATTGTGACGCCATTATTATGATGTTATATCTAGATGTTTCGCAGCACTATGCACTCTGGCAGAGACTGGACGGAAAATCACGTTTGTGACTTCTGCGATGAAACAATATAAATTCTAGGATATTTGCTAGTGTCCAATGAATAATGGATATTTTGCATAGAATGGTTAAAACAAAACCTTTGCTGTTTTCACGAGTGGGGATGCCACTCGTGAAAATATTTGGGTTATTTTTCATCAACGAGATGAAATATGTCCGTTATTCACTAGGAACAAGTAAAGTTTCTTTCTATTTTATTTTCAAGTGTATTGACTGGCATACTTATAAGAGGTTGAAGTAGCAGATTTCTTGCAGTATCCCGCGCGATAATGTCAGCTGTTTACCGGTTATGTTCTACTTCGTGTTGTGTATATTGTATACTGTGGGATTTAATCCGGATATTATTATGTAATAAGTAGCATGCTTACTGCTAGACCAAGCAAGTCACAAAACGGCTGATTAAAATTTCTTTGTCATAATATATAATGTTTACTGGCCGCGGTGAAAAATTATTTTTCACACATTCGTTCGTTTCTCTTGCAAACCACTAATTCTCTGACTAGCATAAAACAAAATTGTAATAATCGCAGTAACGGCCTCATGAAAGATAAAAATAAAGTGAACGAAACGTTTGGAAATCTCCAGTGACTTTCTGTTCCGTGAAACCAATATTATCTCAGTAACCGTGTCCAAGAGAAAAGGGCAACAAACAAAAAAATAACATTCACCGAGGTATAATTTTCAATGTGCATTTTATAAAAGAAGCAGATAATGTTCAACCTGTGCAAATTTGATGATTTTTAAATAATCAATCAGCTAATACTGTGTGCACAAGTAATTATAGATAGTCTTCAATTTAGTTGTTCTAGCGTGGAGATATATATGATACATATCTAAGAGTACCAGGGCAACAATTGACCTGATGCAGCCCTGAGTACCTCAAGAAAATGCTGACCATTCGATACACTTTAACTGATTAACGATCTCGCGGACCCTAAGACATGCAAAAATTGGTCAATACTCCAACATTTCATGGGCGATCACCATTAAGAATCATGTATCCCTCAACAACTTCTTTATGAAATAGCAGACTACGTAGATTAAAAAAAAATATTTTACCTGGTCAAAGTAAGTCTACATACAGCAGAGCTCATATTCTTCCTAATATATACGGGAAAGTGGAGTTAACTTTCTTCCCGAGTTTAACTAATTCCTCTCTACAGCTATATCGCGATGTCTTTGATTTATCTGATGTCGGTATTTTTATATTGATAAATACTGACCCCAAACTCTATTTGTTTTCGTTGTTTTGGGGTATTCCAGATCAAACGAACTAAATATACATATTAAATATACATTCACTTTGATAAGCACGTACAGGTGTGATAGGCTTTGATAAAACTTTTGTCCAGGTATATCTTATTAGATTAAGACTACAAGTTGGTTTATTTGTTTTACGTTTTTCTTTTATCAATGTCCACTTCACATGCATTAATTGAAATCACGTTTTATGTGTTTACACTCCAAATAAGTCCTTATTGCGAATGGTCTCTTGCAGGGCTTGTTTAAACACGGATCCATTTACGACATTTCACTTTCAGATTTTGGTACCTCAAGTCTAGAGGTTGAAGATCAGTTCGTGTCTCAGTATATAACACCACAATCATTCGATTACTGACGATTGGCATACATTTTCAATCATGTCGGCCCCAGAGAACGATCCTAATTTCTTAATAGAGCGAGATCCAAACGAGCTCAATACACACATTAAGGTAAGTACAAATCAGCTTATGTCCGAAAGATTTATGAAAATCTTATTTTTAAAAATTCAAATTTAAGTGAAGAGTACAATTATGCAGTGGATGAGTGCAATTTTAGTTAAGTCTGTATATATGTAATCGTATAGTACAAAGAAATGAAATGATATTGTGGTACCCGCAAATGAACACTATCTGGCATTTACGCAAGAAAAGAAAATTTTGTTTTTATTATATTCCAAACATGCATTTGAATCGAAGCTTAGAAGACTAATCTCCCTCTTCAGCATACCACCACTCCCTTTTATCTCCATTTTCACTCTACTTTCAATCATACTCATGGGCTGATCATATAAATAAAATCGACTTATGAGAGCGGTAGGATTAGGATGACCTTGTCTGTTGTAGTGAATGGCAATTCTGACATTTGACAATTCAATCGGATTGGTCAATGCATCACAGGAAAGTTATCATTGTTGCCAATTTAGCAGGGACAAATAACTTGATAGAGATGCAAATTTCTTCAGCAAAAAAATAATTTCCATGTCTAAAAGGTAATGCAGTTTTCATTTATTTGTTCTAGTTTCTTCAAGTGTGTAGGCACACACAGTCAAGCGTTGCAAGACGTAATGAGAAATGTTCTCTTTTAACATGTGAAAATACAATGATATATTTTTCAAAAATGAAAATATAGGAATGATAACAATATAAAAATTATTTTGAATATGTGTAATATTGGTGTAGAATAATCAAGTTTAATTTGTCAATTATCAATTATAATTTTACAATTGGGATTTGTTAATTTGTTTTCATTTTTGTTTTGTGTTTGTTCTTTTTTATTCTTTGTGTGGCTATAAATAGCCATCTTTTGCCACGTAAAATTTAAATTATTGAAGGCATCTGACAGAGGGCCAAACTCGCCGTAGCCACGGATCACCGATATGTCTATGGAAACAATAAAATGGTGTAGATATTGAAGGATAGCCAGAGAGATATTGTATTATTACATTCATTTACGGGGGAAACATTTTAACGAAATGTAACGTATAGCGAACTTCCTTCAGAACACCCATGGCTACAATCACTGGAAAAAGTAGCTAAACAAACATCCCCATCCCAACACACACCACATGATACTTCATACCTGATCTGGACGTAATGCCGTCACAAGCTACTAAGCTCTTACGATTGTTCTGCAGATACGTTATACCTTTTTCACCATCCATTATTTCCATTTCTTTATGTTGTACACATACCAAAAGTTTTGTCATATGACACTATCAGTTGTACAAGCGTTTCCGCAGGAATGGAGAAAACAAAAACCCTTGGTGAAAAGGAGGTTCTCATGATTCTGGATATATGTTATTATAGCTGACTAATTAACAAAGAAGTAGCACCAAGTTAATTTTATTGCACATGATGCAGTTTGCACATTTGCGAGAGATTACAACTGGTTATTCAAAGCACAATAGCTTCTGCAGAATACCTTATAGGACCTTGCTTATACGTCTTTTTAGTTCCATCCACACTTGTACTTAAACAAGAAACGCGCTAGTATTAATCCATTTTGGAAGTATTATGCCTACATTCTAAGGCACAATCATTTGAGAGCTAGACATAGAGGATAATATAGCAGTGTTTAACAGCACCACTATTAAATAAACGCATACGTTCTGACCAAACACTTTGACTACTAATGGTCCATGTGATATGTCATAAAAGTGTGATAGAATCTTCATATGTGTTTGTAACATATCAACCTTGGCAGCAACGGTAACATAACAACATATTGATACAAATAGTACATAAGGTACTTGTACAAATGTTTAGTAGCCAATCCACTTAAATTGTAACAAATGTGTGTGTGTGTGTTCGTTCACTTCATTGAATTTGGATAGATAACATGATGGATGATTGTATTTTAGATGAAATGAATACAAAAGTATGAATACTATTATTTTCTTTCATATATATATATATATATATATATATATATATATATATATATATATATATATATATATGTGTGTGTGTGTGTGTGTGTGTGTGTGTGTGTGTGTGTGTGTTCTATAGTATGTTGTATGCATAGTATGTTGTAATACATCCTAAGTCGGAAGTTTTATACATTTTATTTTCTTTACTTTTTACTCATAACATTATAAAACATGCCTTTCATCCCAGGTCAACTTTGAGGACAGCTTGGGGGAGCCTGATGGTGCCAGAAGTTTTGACTGTCTGTGGACAAACAGCTACAACTGCTTCAACTGTGGCAAAAACTGCTGCTACAAGTTCCTTACCAGCCTCTGCGGAATGTGTATCGCTCTGTGCTGGGGATGTGACTTCGCCATGACGACCTTCACCCATGTCTGGTGTCTGACGCCATTGCTGAGAGATTGTTCCATTACGGCTGGATTCCTGCAGAAGTTTTGCGGTACCATCATCAACGTGTGTCTGACACCGGTCTGCGAGGCCTGCGGGATGTGCTTCAGCAAAATACAGATTACAAAACGATAACGTTACCAGAGAATGTGACGCAGATAAAATGTGCTATTCTTATGCTTATGGAGTACAAAACTCTTCATTTATATATTAAAATAATATTACCTAGAAAGATGGTTAATCATGTGCATTTTCCATGACATTTGTACCTATGGATACATAGATTTTATCTTTAACATTAGCCGCCAATATTTATTGAAACAGTGTTATATAAGATAAAGCACAATACTCATCAATTAGCAAGACATGTTGTACAACAGTCACCAATTAGGAAGACATAATGCACAATAATCAGTGATTATTGAGAAATTAGCATATTAGACAATGGCCTAATGGTATAATAGATGCCCTTAACCCAGGGACGGGGATGCAAATAAGTAAAAAAGAAAATCAAAGCGAAATTGGAAAAGTAGTATTTGACTCTTTCAAATAAGTGCAGAATGTGTTTATGAGGTATAAGTGTTCTGTTTTTGACCGTTTTACAGAAGTCTCCTCCACAAAATTCATACAGAATAGTTTTAGTGCTTTACTTCCATTTTATTCGTTTCTATCTTGTCAAGAAAGTTTGCTTAATTTATTTATGATACTTCTGTTTTCTTCGCGGAAGAAAGAACAATGTATCGGTCCCAGATATTTTATGAGTATTGGGAGAAATGACGTCGCAAACCGATCTTCCAAAATTAAACACATGCATTTCTGCATGTGGGTTTAAATTTAAACTGTCGACAATTATTTTCTACAAAAAGTGTATTTAAATATTGAGAAAACAAATGTTTTCTGAACGAAAATGTTATGCATTTAGCTTTCTTTGACATTAAATTTATATTATTTCGAATAGTTATTGTCGTAGCTTTGTATCATGGGAGAATGAAATTATGTGACGCTCACAATTCGATGTATTAATATTAGATTCAAACAGAAATTGACCAAGTTAATCAACCAATACTGACATTCCTGAAGATTTGCAAGATCAGTGTCCTGGTTAATATGAAATGCACTGTTTCAATCAAACACAGAATAATATGTTCCTAAAGCACCATTTTCAGAGCAGTTACAAAAGTAGATATCTGAGGACTCAGAATTGATTCAGAAAATATGTACATAAGACGTCGGTTTTCAAAGGCCCTCTTCACTGGTTTTACAGCTATCTGAGAATTATAAGTAAATTTTAAATCAAACTGATGTTCTCTGATCAAAAGTATCGGACGGACAATATATACATGCCTCACTAATGGAAAATTACGAATATGATGGTATAGTATTCTACACTGATTTTAATAAAACTTATTTTACCCTGATTGCACGAATTCCAGTGAACTACATGCCGGTGGTATGTACCGGAACAAGTTGAAATTTCTTGACTGACTATCAAATACCTGTGTAACTGAAATACCTAGTTTTTAATAATGATGTGACTGTACCAAGAATCTTCTCTAAATATCTATGTTTGTCTGAATGTTTACCCCTTCGAATGTATATATTACACCTGCAATTCAATTTCTTAAACAAGTCCATATACAGTTTCATGTATTTTTTATATTTGCAAGAAGATTTTTAGGGAGTGTAATGTATGTATTTCTACCAACAGTTATCAACAATTCTGATTCATATCATGTTAATGTACCTTCTCCTCCTCAGCAACATAGAGAGCCTACTCAGCCATGGTATAGACTCACATAACCCCATGTATTAGTGCGGGGTTGTAATTATTTACACCACCGTGCCCTAAATATGCATCTTTTTCAGTCTGACAGTTCAGCCGTACAACTTAGGGAATGAATGGAACATCACGAATATTGTCGATTGTATCTCATTTGTTTACGTATGTTATCTTAAAATATTCAATATTTCTCATTACAAGTTTTACCTCTTTGTATATTTCAGTTATATTTCTTACTCGCATTTAATAATATGCTTTAGGCAAAAGGACAATCTATGAGCATTGGTGCTTCATACACTTGCATATAGTCGTTTCATAAAACTTGATCCAAGTGTAAGGTATAACTAAACGTGGTCTATTAACGTACGAGACGTTAGAGCTTAAGAGATGTGAACGATGGACACAGCTAAGAATATGGTTAGTTTTTAATATATGCTTTTCATGTTAATCCGTACGAATAACACGTTATGATGCCGACTTAGAGCAGCAAGAGCTGCATGCTTCGCGCACACGTGTATGCTAGCTTGTACACTCAAAGTACGTGTATGCCTACCCGTTGCCTTTCATTCATACCTCGAGTTTCAATTATGGTATCTTACCTGTTGCGTGTCTTCCATGCAAAGGGTTGTTACTGCACAATAATATGAAATAAATAAATCTAAATGAATAAATAAAAAAGTAAAATGACACCTGGAAAGCACACCTTTACTACACAGAAATGTGACCGAATGATTAAAAAGGTTTATATTCTGTAAACGTAAATAACTACAGTTACATATACCTTCCCACTTTTACAGACACGCACACACAGATATATATATATATATATATATATATATATATATATATATATATATATATATATACATATATATATATATATATATATATAGTTATATATATATATATATATATATATCAGTGTTCAGTCGGCCAACATCTAAGGTGAGCTGGAAAGTCTTTGGTTTGTGAGTAACTTTACTGACCGCAAAATCGAAGTACGTATATTTAGGTAAAGAGTCCTAATGAATTTAATTGTAGTCCTCCTCCTCTTTGGATGTCAAAGACTTAACCATCGTCTACCATGTCCTCGAGCCTTTCTGGCATCAGATATTCGTGGATCACTTCCTTTTGAAGTCAGACTGCGGTCCATGTCGCTGATTCCATGTCCAATGATTATTTGCCTCGTAGTCGTTGGGTCCATCCCAGGATTCTATTGGCTAAACGGTCAACTTTTAGATTCAGTAAGGCGATCACAATGTCTGACACATGTCTGCGAACCAATTTTCTAAAATCTCCAAGCAGATCGTTGTAGGCCATATTATTTGCTACTCTTTCAGAACGACCTCCATTTCGTACTGGTCTACTTTCAGAATGATCATCTCGTCAACTCTCGCTGTACTTTCTGTCACATCTTCTTTCGAATGTTCGCCGTCGTTTTTATTTTCTCCGCAATGGGTAGAAGTCTTTGTTCTATATTGCATTATATGTATCTTCTAGATCATGTTCCTCATGTGAGTGTCTTATAAGATCATTGAGAGCGGCATACAAATTCTTTCTTCTACTTCTGCCAAGGCTGGGCTTTTTATACACTCCTGGACGCGGTGTCTCTCCAAATACTTTTCGGTGCAGAAAAGGTGACCAAATTTCTTGCACCAAAACAAACGTCTGAGAGCAGGGTGCAAGGAAAAAGTCGCTAATGTCGACTTTGGTTTTTGAAAGTAGACTTTCGTTTTCTCGTAGCTTCTCTCTACCGGTTTGTTCCTTTTGTTCTCAAGATAACTCTATCCAAAGATTCGACTGCGTAGTCTCTGTCGTTGAAGCGTCGTACATCAGATCCACGATTTCGCTTGTAGCCTAATGGAATGGAAGAATACTTTCGCTCAACAATAGTTGAATGTTGAGTGTGTGACAAATGAAGACGATGCGTCTTCGTGAAATTTCTTGATATTGCTTCGGGATTTGTCAAGACCATAGGCCAAGACTATGACGACTCTGTGGTCTTAAACTAAGTAACAAAAGTCCTAATGATTAGTATTTTAAACGAACGTTACTGGTATTCTAAAATGAATCCAACGCTAGAAGTGTTGATGTTTCTGTGATGGCATGTGTCGCAGTGATGTGCCAACAGATTTATGCTGGATCACAATAATACAATCCAGAAATATATCCTTATTTGAAATTTCACTATAATGCCAAGTCTCTGTTTCCAAGAATGTAACTATTGAGCACTTTGTATTTCCAGAGAAGATATAACTTAAACGAAATAATTTGAATAAAAATATTCCAGCCCAAAGAAATACTGGACACAACAATAATGGAACTCAATCCGCTCAGATCTTACAGCACAAATAAATAATTTTTCCAATAAACAAGATTTTATACATCTCTACCTGACCTAGGTCACAATTTTCTAAAACAAAAAACTAATACCTAATGGAAAATTTCGTTCTAGGAGGTTCAAAATGTTTACAAGATAAAATCTTAGTTATAGTTAGTCTGTTACTAAACGTGTAATAAAGAATGTAGTAAACACAATGTCTTTGACTTAGTAAGGTCTGTTACTAAACGTATAATAAAGAATATAGTAAACACAATGTCTTTGACTCAGACCAAGACAAATATGTTTACTTCTATTAATAATGATCCCAATATTAAGCTCATACTCACAGTCCCTTTAAAATTGTAAAAGAGCATGAATAGGTCTATGTGAAGATGATGGTCATCTTCACTTTAAACACAACTCAGTAGATTTTTACATGCGAGGACAACATTTTGCGATCACTCAATCACGTTTCTATACCTCTCCTTATATAATGTGAAATTTGACTCGCTGCAGTTCCTGGATTTCGATGTAATTAATAAAGCAAGTGAGCATCCTTGCAGAGAACGGCAACGATCGTTTTAAAATCACTTGCGGAGCCGAAAAAGTTTGCCTTCCTTACCCAAGGGGAATTTATCCATAGGAATACTTGAGCAACACGGAGGGGCTCGAGCAAAACTCCGCTCGTGGATGTACACGATCCTTCTTCCCGAACAATTGCATCATGTATCTTTAAACAAACAACATGATTTGAAGAATAATGGAGCAACTGATGCCTTTGCTAGTTTCAGTTGACTGATCCACGGATGTAAGCATACATGAGCACGTACACGCGTACAACAGCACAAGTGATGTCGGATACTTGTTTGAGGTTGACCTGGTGTACCAGAAGAGCAGCGTGACACCCAAAATGATTATTCTTAGTCCTCGGAAGCGCCCTCACACCACCGCAAGTGGCTGTCAACATAGAAGTGTGGAATCGTGGACGATTCCGGAAGCAAGTTACGAGAATGCGACAAACTTGTCTGGAGCATGCGCAAGAAACATACTCATGTAGACCCCATAATTGCTGTGGTATTTGCAATTGGTTGGGTAAACGCGTGTCACATATGCGCCGGGTGCTGAGATTTCAAAAGCGCTCCTCGGTACCGTCGTATATACAAATGAATACGGATCTGCCCATTCTATCGCAACTAGCAAGTTTGAGAAAGACTTTATCTCATGCTCGTGAATTATTGTGTTTTCGTCGCTGATCTTGTTCAAGGCAGAGATCAATAGAGGCTGAACCGATTGCCTCCAAACCTTGCATTTGCGTCACGATGGAGGGCTCATAGCAACAACTCCAAGTTAAAGTTGACAAAACCAATTCACCTTGGCGCGTAGGCACCAAACGTTTCTGAACTGCTTATATATGAGTTCTACTACGACTTGATCAATATGTTGATATTAGAGATACTGTACACAGATACTGACTCGTTCCTGATGACTTTCACCACGGATAATAACCATGCGGACACGGCAAGACATCACTTGTGAACAAGTTTGATACCAGTGGATATCCGGTACACCATTCTCTGTTCAGTAACACTAGCAAGATAGTCATGGAGACATCCATGGATAAGTAACGGGCAAGCCCATGGAGGAATACGTTGGACTGAGACATAAAATGTACTCAGTTGTCGTAACAACTTCCAACTCCATCGGTAGCAGTCTCGCCGGCAAAACCATCAAAAGGCAAAATGAGTCCATTCGTGGTGAACAAAATTGATTTCCTGCATAATATACATGTGGAGTGTTTTCGGCAACATCATGTATTAGCACACGCGACAAATCTAATTCAATCGAAGAAACATCTTATAAGTGTGCATCGTTGCACCAAAGTAAGCTTGGAAGTAGTTAATAGGAGCGAAATAGGGACAATGGGACTTACCATTAAATCATGGTCACGGCCCTATAGGGACAATGGGAATTTAACGTGGTGGGACTATTTGGGGACAATGGGAATTTAACATGGGAATTGAATATGGGAATTGAACATAGGGGCGATATAGGGACAAGGGGAATTTAACATATGGTTTGTCTAGGGACAAGGGAAATTGAATATAGGAATGGAATGGAATGGAACAGTGTGGGCTGTCTAGGGACAAGGGAAATTGAACATGGGAATGGAACAGGGTGGGTCTGTCTAGGGACAAGGGTTGTATAGGCACAAACACAACATGAACAGATACAAATAAAGAAACAACTATACAATAGGGAGACAAAAAATGTTTGGCAATCTCTATTCTCTAATAGACATTTTTTCGAGACATATGAGTGGCCCAGAAAAGGGCCTTTGGGGTTTCTGCTAACACCTTTGAGTTAACATACAAAACATACAACACAGGTCTTCTTCTCTTCCTCAAACTTCGTCTGACATCCGGACCGTAGATTAAGACTCGCTCCAGACAGCCTTGCCTCTACACATAGATCCTTCGTTTCCAAATGGCCGTGTCTGTGATCGTGGTGATAGCCCATGATGATTTGACATACATGGGTAGTCCGGGTTGAACAGCATCGACTCTATGACGGTATACGACTCTACGTTAGAACACATCTTGTGACAAGGACAGGTGAATGGAATGATCTTATCTTATCTTACATTAGCGTAGCTTTCGCCCATTCGGGCATACGCGACAAGTTTATGCCCGCACAGCGGGCTAAGTAATTAATCGCAGGGGAAGGATAAAGCGCCACATCTTTCAGCGCATTTATGCACACAAAGTGTGCTGATTACTTTGTCCGATTCCGGAGCATTGATACCCCACGGGACATACGATGGGCGGAAATAGAAACACACATGCCCATCGTTGTAGTCTGTATCTGCTGTTGAGACGCTTATTGGGATAAATAACCCACTTATAGCGCCACCCCGGTTCCGTGCTTACACATTCATCGGGGTACCTGTTAACTTGGGCGAGTGGAAATAGTTCCACATTTCGTCATGTAAATGTCCGAGCGAGGAAGAGGAGGAAAGGGACTCGGCAAGAGGCGACAAGCGCCTACTAAAGTACTGAAACGCCAGTTCGGACTTAAATCAAATATAGTCCAGGTTTTCTAAATGCCAATACTGTGTAAGCCACCCGTGCCATTAACCAAATCCATGAAGTCAAACATATTTCGTTAAATAATTCACTTGGTTTTTTTTTCAATTTTGTGTACAAAGTGTACTTCTAATTTTCAAAATAATAACCAATCAGCTGAGTCTGAATGACTCTTTGTTATTTTTGTATCACGCAGAAGAACCGTAAGAAATATAATTTTGATGGCGGTGAATAGTGGATCAAATCCGGTTTACTATAGAGAAATTATCAAAAGAGGTTTTCAATAACCAAAATTAAAACCTCGTAAATAACTGGCACCCCACCATTTAGAAACTATTAGGCTCTATCATCTCCTCCACCACTGGTTTCAACAAATCAGGTATTATCCATAGCCTTCTTGTGTGTGTTTGGTGACCACCCGGGTCAATCATGTCTGCAACACACTATTCATGGACTTCTGTCATGTGTGAGAATGATCTTTCTCCAGTTTGGTCATGAATCGTCAATAATTGTTTGCATATCAGGCCGGCAAGTGGGATAGGACAATTGGTGTACTTTTCGCCCAATGTTTAAATAAAGCTTGTCGCCTTCCTCATCTATTATACTCCCTAGTCGGCCATTTTCTTTTCTTCTTATTGTCCTCTCTATTTACGTTCGATGTACTTTTCTTTTCCCAGATAAACATTAGAGTAGTTCTTTTCTCCTGTGCTCGAATGCTCCAACCAGTTACAACTGAAAGGCCAAGCCCTTTCAGTGCACTCTGGGCGAGTGCAGGGATTAAATCCATCGCTAGCTCCATTGATAGTTTTGTGATCCTTCTTCTTCTATGTTCGCTGTCGAATGAATGCAGTGAGGTCAGCCGCGAGTGTTTATAGTGGAAGAGCGGATCGAAACGGATTGACCACTTTCACGAATCCTAACACGCGTTACAAAATTCAATTACAGTGCGGAGTCTGTTTTCCGATCAGAAGAGAGCTATCTGTGACGTCACATTCCCTATATAGGTGCGCCAGGGTCTGTGCGCAGTGAATCGATGCGACAGAGTTAGAACATGACGGAAACTATGAAAACGATGAATTAGGGTGCACCGGCCATGGAGACGCGGGGTGATGGCATAGCAGCGGCTACCAAAGCAACCACTGTCCTAATTCCAGAAGAGAATGATTTCAATTGGGATTTTGTGGATTTTCTCTCTTCTTCTCAAGAATTTGTTCTGGTACCAATACCTTCGCCGCCTTCTCCTTCCTTATCGCAAGTCGAGGATTTTAGGAAGAGGTAGAAAGGAGAATTTAAGAAATTATTGCAACAACAGAAAGAAGCAGAACAAACCTTTTTTCATTCAACAGCAACAGCGAGAAGAAGAGGCAAGAAGAAAACGAGAGGAAGAAGAAGCAGAGAAGAAACAAGGTCTAGGAGAGAAGGAGGACTGTGAAAGTCAAACGGTAACGGTGCTCTTAGACATTTTGGCGGAGTTAAGGAGTCTGAAACAAATGTCCAACCCCGCCAACACTAGTCATCTCTACCAAATCATCGACAGTAGCAGGCCAAGACGTAGGCCTTGGCCGTGGAAAAGGGATAAGACAGTTGAAGCTCATTACCTCCCTTTTCTAAGTTTCAACGGTCCTTTTCAGGGCCAATTACTTCTCTCGAAAAGAGTGACTACTCAACGTTTGCCAAATCAAGTTAAACTTAAATCCCTCTTTTCCATGTTGTACGTGTGCGTGTGTGTGTGTGTGTGTGTGTGTGTGTGTGTGTGTGTGTGTGTGTGTGTGTGTGTGTGTGTGTGTGTGTGTGTGTGTGTGTGTGTGTGTGTGTGTAGGTCCTTATTATTATTATAAAAATCAAACCCAAGAGACACGTACGTCTTTTTTTTTCTTCTCTATTCTCGTAGAAGTCACAAATTTCACTTAAAAAGTTCATTGGCTTCTTCTTTTCTTTTCACCCTGTCCGTTTTTTGAATTTCTTCACTGTCACAGGTTTTTTCCTCTTTTTCTTCCTCACTGTCTTCACGTCTTCTTTTCTTCTCTTTCTGGACGGGTATGGGTTCTTCCTTTTCGGAGGGTACCTCTTCTTCCTGTTCGGAAGCCCTCTCCTCCTGCTACTTTTGTTTCTTGGATCGGTTCTCTTTTTTCTTAGGCCAGTCTGTAGACCAATGTCCTTTCTCCTGACAATTATTACAGGCATCTTGACCTTTGTCTCTCTTGACGCCTGTCTTACTTTGACGTTGTAGACATTCTGAAGACCAATGCCCTTTCTTCTGACAGATATAGCAAGTGTCTCTATTTTTATCTCAAAATAAAGGGGAATAGTCCGTCGGCTTATCTGAAGAAAACCTTCGTATGACGCCTCGCAAAGCTTTAATCAGAAATTCAATCTGTGTTGGCTCTTCCATCTTCTTGAAGGATTGAGAGTGAAATGAATACTTTGAGTGAAGACACTTGCCTTATATATAGGGAAGACACACACCCTACATATATAATAGGGCCTATTGCGTTTAAAATTTAGTCATTTGACATTCTGCAATCAAGATGAAACGATCGCACAATTTCGGTGAGAGAGGAGAAGAAAGTAAGAGGCAGAAACGTGACCTATCGCCTCGCACACGAGCTATAGTCTTGCCTCAAATCCATGCCAGGGATTTTGAAGATGACATGAGTGAGATAGAATCCAGACCTTCTAAGTCTGCATCCAGACCCAAAGAGTCTACGCCAAACCAAAGTCCACCACTAACGCCTGAAAAGTATTACATCATTCTAGAGATGGATAAACGTTAATCCAGAAAATTTGGAACGACAGCCTACACTTACAAGGTGAAGTTTAAAGATTTCAAGTCGGACGTACCGCTGAAGAAAGCAGGGATTCTTTGTTAATCACACTGAAACGACAATGTGAAGCCCAAAAGGACTCTCCATTTATCACGATAGTTTGAAGTCACCCGTTTGGATCGAGTTTAGCAGCCCTGCAGAGTTGACACCTCCCAAAGTCATCGACAAGATTCCACACGTGCAGGAATCCAACGACAAGTCTCGCATCACCGATGGAAAAGTGACACTGTACATGATCCACGTTTCTCTTCCCAAATTGACCGGACAACGCAGAAAAGTGTTATTGGTGGACGACCTTCACAGCACTAAACATAGCTTCGTCCGAACTAACAACACTAAAGAAAAAATGTGTTTAGCCTGCGCCATCGTCGTGGGAAGAACGTATGCCAGCAAGAACGACAAGGCAGAATGGAATAGAGCCTGGGAGAATATTCGAAAATCGAACCGAGCCAAACAACGAAGTGAAGCAGAACTCCTGTTGCATCAAGCCGGCCTATCCAAAGACACTGCTTGTGGCATTCCTGAAATGCAACAATTGCAAGACGTCTTGACTCCACGCTACACGTTGAACGTACACCCTGAACAAGTGCGTGGACCTCTGTTATTTCGAGGGGACAATATCAAAAACGGAAAATACATTCACGTCTATAATCACGATGAACATTTCGATGTCATTACCAGTATCACCGGATTCCTACAATACAGTTATTACCGTAGAAAATGTGACTATAGGCATAACAATCGAGAGCAACACAAGCATAGCGGATCGAAATGTCCAGGACGTTTGGTCTGTTAACCCTGTCTTGACGTAGGACAAGAAAGAGAGCACTACCCGGCTTGTCAGGAAACATTTGTCAGCCCTACCTGTTAACAACAACATCTCAAGACTCAAGGTTCACAGCAGAAAAGTGCTTACCAACTGCTGAAATGGTGTTCTACTTGTGGCCAAGTCATACGTACCAATTGTACCAAGACGCACGTCTGTTCAGGAACGAAACGGTTTCCCATTTGTCGCCAAATCGTGGACTTGGAACACGAATGCTACATTCAAAACAAACAACTCCAACAGGAGACGGAGGAGGAAGTTCACTACAAGAAGAAAGTGAATTTCATCTTTTTCGATTTCGAATGCATGCAAGAGACCGGCATTCACATTCCTAATTTCTGCGTGGCTCATCGTGCGTGCGAGAAGTGCATCCAAGAACCTATCTTTAGTCATTGCCCCCACTGTAGCAAGATTCCTGGAGGACGTGAAAAAAATCTTTCGTGGGTCTAACACTCTGGTCGATTTCGTCCAATGGATCGTAGACCCTATCGGCGAAACGTGAAGTCAAGAGGACATCAAACGCCATCACTATGCCATGGTGATGGTTCACAATTTCTACGGATACGATGGACAACTTCTTCTAAAATACTATACGGAACAAAACACCGAAAGTCATAAAGTCACTTTGAACGAATCCAAATTCATTTCCATGCAAAATGGGACAAGTATAGTTTAAAGATTTGATGAGTTACTTGGCCATGCCTTTGAGTCGAATGCCTAAAACGTTTGGAATGACAGAAATGGGGAAAGGTTATTCCGCACTTTTTCAGTACCGAAGACGACCAACACGCTGTCCTGTCATATTGGCTGATGCTCACTACTACGACCCCGACAACATGTGTACCGAGCAACGAGAAGCTTTCTACTATTGATACCAGTCTCGCGCCTCGGACCGCTTCGACTTTCAGGAAGAAATGTTAAAGTATTGTCGTTCCAATGTGGACATTTTACGGCGTTGATGTGGAAAATTTCGAGAATTGTTCATGGAGCACGGAGGGATCGATCCTTTGAAAAAAGCTTGCACCATTGCCAAAGCGTGTTCCTTAGTGTACCGCAAACGATTCTGCCCGCGAAAATCCTGGCTGTCATTCGTCCTCAAACGACCAACTTTGTGAAACGCCGTTACTCGGTCAAAGCTGTTCGCTGGCTATATTACTTGTGCGACAAGGAAGACAAATGGATCCAACATGCCTGAAACGGAGCAGGTGAAAAGACCATTGGAATTTATTCAGTGGATCGCTAGGACTTAGAAAACCCTAAGATCGTAGACGAGTTTAACGGATGCTTATTTCACGGATGTCCGATCTGCTACCCTCAACGTGACACCGAAAATCAGTTTTTACAACGTGGAAGACTTGTACGCAGCCACTTGTCAACGTCGCTTAAAGTTGGAACAGCAAGGATACCAAGTCGTAGAAATGTGGGAACACGAGTACGATCACCGTTTGAAAACCGATACCGAGTTTAAACGCATCGTGGAAAGTTACAAGCTGGTGGACCCTCTGAACCCTCGGGATAGTTTGTATAGAGGGCGAACGAATGCCACCTGTTTAATGTACCAAGCCGACGAGAAGAAAGGAGAAGAAATAAAATACTTGGACGTGTGTTCGCTGTTTCCTTACGTGTGCAAATATCGTCACTTTTCAGCACCCGCAATTGCTGACGGAACACATTGACGTGGACAACATTCGACAATACGAAGGATTGATTAAATGTAAAGTCTTGCCTCTCACGAACTTGCACCATCCCGTTTTACCTTACCGTTGCCAGGGAAAACTGATATTTCTTTGTTTCGCACTTGTGCCGAAAGTTGTAACCAAGACCAACCTTGTCATCACACTCAGGAAGAACGCGCATTGACGGCAACGTGGGTCTGTGTAGAATTGTTGGAAGCTATGGACCTGGGATACCAATTGTTAGAAGTGTACGAAATTTATCGCTTTCTCAAGATAGAACAGTACCACAACGCTGACGAAACTCAGAAAGGCATTTTAGCAGACTACGTGCATACCTTCTTGAAACTGAAACAAGAAGCCAGCGGCTATCCTTCCTGGTGTCACACTCCCGAAGACCAAAAGAAATTCAAAGAGAAATACTTTGAGCAGGAAGGCATCACTTTTGAGCGCGTGGAGAAAAATTAAGGAAGGCAATCGTTTGCCAGAGTGATATTGAATTGTTTGTGGGGAAAAATGGCACAATGACCGTGTTTACCAAGACGCAGTTTTTGACAGAACCTTCCAGATGATTCACGACAAAACCAAATACATGAAACACGTGGACGTCGTTAGTGAAGACTTGATCTCAATCAATTACGAAGAAGAACTTGAGTTTGTACAGGTCGACAAATTTGGAAATGTCATCATTGCGGCGTACGTGACAGCCCATGCTCGTTTAAAATTGTACGAAGCCTTACTCCAGTTAGGGGATCGTGTACTGTATTTTGACACGGACAGTTGCATTTACATCGATCGCCATGATCACCGTCACTCGAAAATTGCAGGAAACCGTTTAGGAGCCTGGACGGACGAGCACCCTGACGGCAGGTTTTACTAGTGGCGGTCCTAAAAAATACGGTTACGAATACCGGGACCAACGAGGAAAAGTGCTCACCGAGTGTAAAGTGAAAGGATTTACTCTAAATCATCGCACGAGTCAAGTAGTAAACTTTGGCGTGTTGAAAAAATCCTTGCAATCTGGAGAGGATCGACATTTTAAAGTGGCCACCTACGAACAGCACAAGATTGTACGTTTACCAACACACCAAATCTTCAGTCGACCCTTGGAAAAAGTGTATCAAATCGTGTACCAGAAGCGAGTGTGGCTTCACAATCACATCACTTTACCTTACAGACACCCCTAAATTTGGTCAGCATATAAAGAGGCAAACGTCCAAGACCGATACTTCATTACGAGAAGAAACACCAAACTAGACAAATGAATCCTTTCAGACATACAGTTCAAGTTCAGTAATTCTCAAATCGAGTGCCATGGTGTGCCTTGCGATGGCAGGGATGCCGTACGCTGAGACCTCAGAGATTCAGTATGACATCATGGGAACTTCGCTATCACTACTACACCTACCATGGAAAGTGATGCTGTGCGTGTCAAACCCGACGGATGCGAAAGCGATGTCACTCGTTACAGTTCCCCTTATCACTTTACTGATTTTCATCCTCAACGTAATACTGCCACTTTGAAAGTTGATTCCAAACGTTCAAAGGAAAGTGGCCCAAATATCTGGGAGGAACTACCCGCGAAGAATTAGCCAGAGCTGGATTTATCTACTTGGGAGAAGGTGATAAAGTCAAGTGCTTCAGTTGCTGTGTGTCACTTCACGAGTGAGAGCAAAAAGACTCGGCTTACTTGGAACATGCTCGATGGTCTCCGCACTGTCATTACCTACCTTTAGTGGTACCCCAGTAATTTAAGTGTCTACAGCAAGTGGCATACGATGTTGTTTAGGAAACCAGCTTGGCTAGGAGTCAAACGTTGGATAACACCGACATAAGTATTTAAACCCCATTCAAAAGTAATATTCAAGAATTACGAAACGAATTGCAAGAGAAGATCTACAAGGAAGTTTGGCAGGGACTTGCCAGAGCAAAATCTCCATTTCTGACTGTAGAACTGTTGTGCCGAGAAATTCACAAGAGGAAAGTGAAAAATGTCAACAAACTCGTCAGATTTCTCTGGATCAAGGGTGCGTTCTTCATAGTATTCCGCTTTAGACCATTTACATAGAAGATTTTATTTACATTCTTGACCGTTTCCCGGAATGGCAGTGGTCAGAAATTGCTAACTTCATCCATCACTTTTGCTCTGGGAGAATAACTGATTAAAAGTAAGGACATTTAGAAGTGGTCCGACTGGGTATAAAACACTGGCTGACATTGTCATGGGTACTTTACAAGAGAACATTAGTGGTTTGCCTGTGGAGTTGAGAGAACACATTTACCAAGAATTCGTCAAAATTCAAGTGAAATGCAAAGAACAAATGCATCCTTTACGTCACCGTGGTTTGAACCTCTGGTACCTGAGTGCTATAAGAAGATTGATTCATTTGAAAGCGTTTAAATGGTCAGACATTGATAAACTATTCGAGTGTCAGAAGGCTTTGGATGCTACTCATTCTTCTTACAAACTGTCCATGCTACAACGAATTCCAGAGGAAGAGTTAGAGGAGTACCTAAATCTTTTACACGAACGAATCTTGGTTCAAGAGGAAACTTCTGTGAGACGTGTGGTGTGCGAGTTAGTGACAAAACAATTTGGATTCGCCACTGGAGTCCGATCAGGTCTGTGCAAAAGGTACATCTATTACCTCCAACAAAAGAGGGTATAAAAGCTGGCTACCATGCCACGACCTTTATCAGTAGTAATACAACAGATTCCGTATAAGGAAGTCAATGATACCATTCAGACTGTGGAGGATTACCAACATTTTTTATAAGAACTGTTTCCTTTGAATTAGGAACGTCGTGTGGAGTGTGTCTTAGTGACTTCCTTTCTGAGATTTCGTTTATCAGCAGATTCCTTGTAGACTATTTACCTACTACAAAAACATAATGGTGGAACCTTTAAATGTACACGAGAGACTCATTCTGTTAAAATCGTTGCGCTTTCATCTTGATACTTCTCTACCTCTAAGGGGAAAAAAAGATTCGTAAACTTTTAGCCGCTGAGGATTTTTACAAAGATGTGCGTATAGCTTGTGACTTACATTCTCACTGGCAAAGATGTACGTGACTGGAAAAGTCTTGGTTTCGATGCTTGGACGAAAGAAGTGGTTCAGTATGCCAAAGATTTGTTTTAATGACTTCAAACGTTCATTGACACAGGTGACCTTTAAACCCGTGTTAGCCACAGTGCCAGAAGAAGAAGAACCCAACACAGAGGAAAACCACCCCATTCAGGACAGGACTGTCATCGACATTGACACCCCCGAAAGGTCATTCCGGGAGGACACCTGTGAGAATGTATCTAGTGGTGTAGAGACACCAAGAACATTACCAAGTGTCCCTTGGACACCACACTTTCCTCAACAACAAAAAATGTTGTACAGAGACTTGTTTCTATTCCACTTTGATCATTTTGATGTGTATTTTATCGATGTACTTAACCGGTTGGTTCTTATGCATTTCTCCATTTCGTGTCCAATTTTAAATTATGGAATAAACGTGTCCTGAAAAGTATAAAGACTCTTGTTTTGTTAGTGATCGTTTAAAAATTTTAAACACCTTCGCTATGGCTACCTCAGCTATCTCTTCTACCTCTTCTTCGACTTTCAAAGTCATCGACGAAAAATTAGATCGTTCTAGTTTGGAGGCCTTTTATTTTCATCATCACTTTAACATGTTAATTGCTGGATCCAGTGGTTCAGGCAAAACAGAATTTGTCAAACGTTTGATAGAACTTAAAAGTCATTTGATCGATCGTCCACCTCACCGCATCATGTGGTGTTACAAAGAGTGGCAATCGGTGTGCAGCATCCTGCGAGAAAGTCAAGAAGATTCTATCGTTTCTGTGGAAGGCATTCCTCGCGAAGACGACGGGATAATGTCTGACCCCAGTCAAACACATCTGATTATCTTCGACGACATGTTAGGAGAAGATGAAGAAATTAAACTGTTGTTTATGCGCAAAGGGCATTATCGTAATGCCAGTGTCATTTACATCACCCAAAATTTGTTTCAACAAAGTAAAACCCGTCGTACCATCAGTCTCAATGCTCATCACGTGGTCTTGTTTAAATGTCCCATAAATAAATCGCAAGTGCAAGTGTTAGCCACACAGTCAGGAACTCCTTGGCTGACTCGTGCGTACGACGATGCCACTCAAACCCCTCACCCCTATTTACTCGTGGATTTAAATCCACCACCCCGGATTATTTGCGATTTTGTATCCGTCTGGTTCACAATTGGTGCCAAGACGGAGGGCCTGGCGTGTAAACGTCCCTGTTGGTGTGACAAAAAACTAAAAACCTCCGACACTTCTGGTCTGTCTCACACATCGTCAACATGACGTCTCTTCAATCTCATCTTCCCGTCAAATTGATTCGTGCCTTGTACGGCATCAGTCGCGAAAAAAATCCACAAATAAGTGCTCGTGTCTTAGAAGCCAGTCTCAGAGAAGTCTTAAGATGGTTTACGGTGAGCAAGTCAATTACTTCAAGGCATCATTCACGTCCCTCATCAAACCAAACGCTTTTTGGACAGAAACAAAGTAGCCTTCACGCAACTGGCATATCCCCACATCGACACTCAAACCAAAAAGCAAATCATTTTGAAACCTGGAGGTAGCGGTTCTCTAGGAGGTGTCATCATTCGCTCCCTCTTAAAATTAGATCCAAATGCCCCAGCATCGACTCCCTAGTAAAAGTCACTCCCCCACCCAAAAGTGCCATGACGAAAAAGAGCAGTAGTGTAAAGACCAGGTCACAGCCCCAGAAAAAGAAAAGTCCCAATAAAAGCTCCAAGAAAACAGATTCTACCCGCAAGAGAGGCACTGCGGCCCGGACGCAACCTTACATCCCCATGCCACGAACTGCAGTGACCGTGTCTCCAGTATCAGCACCAGCTTGTTCCACTTCACCGTTGCTAGTGATGCCAGCCAAACCCGATTAGACACATCTTCCCTAATTTAATGAAAAAATGGAAACCCATGTCTCAAGGAACTTCTCCTCCAGCGGTGACACCCTCCTCCTCCTCTTTAGGCGCAGCGGCTGCTGATAAACAAAAATACCCTCCCCTAAAATCAAAGTCCAAGAGAGATCGGATGTTAAAAGAGTTTACTAGAATTATCCAAGCAAGAACTGTCACGATTTTGTCCGTGGGAACACCTCAACGTTGAGTGATGCCTGCCATGAAGATGACAAGACATACCGACCATCAGTGGCGGCGCCATTCCACTCCAAAACGACCCGTGGCAAACGATGGGTATCAGTATTTTTGTGCTCCTGAACACAACAAGATATCATCCGCGAGACGTACACACCACTACCGTCATCGTTCTCCTGTCAAGAAAGGAAAAAGAAAAGTATAGTTTCGTCTTTTGGTCCAACATTCTAAAAAACGTCTAGTCCAATATCGTCCACCCATGAAAAGACCCAATCGTCCAAAGAAAAAGAAGAAGATCGAGTACCACAAAATAGCTCGTCCCCTGCAGATGACATTTTCGGATGCCAAAACGTTGTCCATCACTTTTCATCCCACTTTGTTTGACATGTTGGGTGGAGACCTACAATTGTCCCTCAATTCTAGAGACATCAATAGCAACGACCTATTTTACAAGTATTTTCGTTGCCCAGTGGAACTGAACGAAGGACTGAATTTGATCTTTGTGTACGCCGATGTGGTGGAGTACAACGTGGTGCGACATGCGTTACTGCGTGTCATTCCTTTCAAAGTGGATTCTGCCGCGTCTGCTTACGTGGAAGGTGAAATCACCTATCACGTTCGCCGCGAATTTGTAAATCCTCATTGTTTGTCTGTCAGCATTGTCATAGTGTCAACATTGGTATAAAAATAGGTCTGGGACAAATATTCCATTCTTGAAAGGACAAGTCACGGTGAAACTCGATTTTCGAAACGATTTGATAGTAATTCTTCTAGAAACGATGACAAAGTCTAAAGATGGTTTTGTGACCATTATAGTCATCTCTTGTCTTTAGCAAGGAAACGTAGTGTGCATATCTCACCCAAAGAAGTCAATGCATGGAACTGGAGTATCATTCCACAATGCTGTCAGCCTTGTAAATAAGTTCTTGTTTGAAAAACAATTTGTTTATACTGTATTGATTGTTATATATTTGTTGGTTGTTTGCTGGTTGAATAAAAAAATTGTATTATGGAAAAAAATGATTGTTGTTTGTTTTAAAAAATGAATAGTGTATAAATATATACTCTCATTCACTTCTAGGTATCCCTCTGGAGTAGGTGATTTATAGCGTTCCTACCAAAAAACCGAAGGGATGTTTTCTATCGCGTCCGCGCTCGAGACATATAAATCGGTACGGTCGCGAGTCTGACCAAGTTGGCACCGAACATAGTAAAAAGTAGCATTATCATTATCAGACATGACGCTAGCAATGGATTTACTTCCCGCCACGGCCATGAGTGCACTGAAAGGTCTTGGACATAAGGTTGCAACTGGCTGCAGTATAAGAGCGCAGGAGAAAAGGACTACTCTTCTCCTGATATGGGAGAAAGAATATAATAGAGAAATAAGAAGTGGCTCAAGAAGAAGACAGTTGAGAAGAGAAGGAGGTGCCAAAACAACACGTGCCCTCGTATGAGGGTATTAAATAGTCGTAAATGCCCAATTTGCGAAAACGACTTAAATTCAAAAGTCAATCAGTCAGTCTGGTCGTTAGTCGCTGTCACGTTTGCTAAGCCCCACTATAAAGTCATGTATAAGCTATCATCTACTGTCTTGAGAATATTACCGCGGCTATGTGTTTGATATCTAAAGCCTTCCGCGGACGAGTGTTAATCTCTTACGCATGGTTACATGACCAGCCGGAGACCCGGAATCTTGAAGCGACAAAGGGGATAGATCGCTCGCATCTAAACAAAGGCTTGTAGTCATCAAACTTAGGTGTTAAAGCTTAGCCCTAAGATCAGAGGGAAGCCCGCGGGGTGAACGAGGCGTGTTCTCAACCATCCCCATGTTGACAGACAGTGATTACATTTAGATCCGAATTATAACTTTCAGAACTCTAAGAAAAATTTTGTTGCCTGGGAAGATTGCTAAGCAAATACGGTTACTCCGAGAGAGCCACTCGTAATTTGGCGGTAAAACTTCGAGGTAGATTCTAAGGAATGACAAGGCTTCATAAAGGTCAGTAAATTATTTGCAATTATGTAGATTGTTAGCTTGTGGTCAGAATTAATTTTGTAATTCCTATTAGGTTTCTTCGTAGTAAAGCAGTGCATTTATTAATGCGTTATGTTAGAATTTACGCATGCTTGAATTATGAGTTTGGAAACTGGTTGAAGTATGTAAGATTAGTTACTATGGACGTATGTGTTTATCAGAGCATGGATATTGAATATTTGTGTACTTTGCATGAGTGTAAAATAAACGAATGTGTCTTATTATTGTGATATTGTTTAGTATAGCGGGATTAGGAATATGTATTGATGTGAAGTAATTGATACCGTGCTGTATTATGACGTTTCTTTTACCATACAAAAACGCATGGGTATCTAGATGTGAATGAATGCGTGACCGAAGAAATTTAATTGCCGTTATCTGACGATAGGCTGTGTGCAGTGTGAGATGAGAGGGTTAAGGAAAAATATTGTACCGTCCTTGTGTTTTCACAGGAAGCTCTTTAGGGGACAGAACTTTCGGTTCAGTTGAGTTCCGAGTCTCCAAGTGGTGGAGATGGAATTGAGACTAGCCGAACAGTCGAAGTCGACAGTCTAGTCGGTGGAGAGAAGGTGGATAGAAGGTGGAGGAGGAGAAAAAGGAGTCTGAAGGAGAAAGTGGAGGAGGAGGAGAATGAGTATAGAGAAGTCGAGGAGGAGAAGGAATTTGGGAAGGTCTGGGACGAAGAGGGGAAGGAATTGGGAGAAATGAGAGAGAGAAGAATAAGCACAAAGCACTTGTCTAAGCGATGAAAGTCAGCAGAATAGAAAACCAAGGTGATGCACCATTCAGGCTACCATACGCGGCCATTATCCGTACTTTAACATTGCGGGCAATAAGGGCTCTAGCAAACGCACTGGCTACCAGCTGAAGTTTGAGAGCTGGAGTCAAACGCACAACACTCTTATTAGTGTGCGACGAAACCAGTGTACAGCTCGACGAAAATGATAATTCTAGGTGTTGGATGCAGTCCAAGTCTAAGATAAACAAAAAGCGGAGAGAGAGGAGGAAGGCAAACCTTATACAGGTAACGTGCCACTCTACGACTCTAGATGTAATTCCTGTCCAGGCACCAACTCCGACAGCCCGTTGCCACCCCGTTGAGCATATGAGAAACACTACTCCCACTAAAGTACAACACGAAACAATACCCACCACTGCCAGTAAAGAAGGACAGACAATAATTAGTGTTGTACACTTTCCGAGTACCACCGACACCAGTGAAGATAATGAAACTGATGACGGACAAGAAGAGGAGACAGTGGTGGTTCAAGAAGATGTAGAGGAAGAAGAGGAATGCGACCCACAGAGACAGAAGCTCCATGACGTTGGACTTCAAGAGACTATAGAAGACCCCAAGAAAGCTGTAAATTTAATTAGTGCCGTCAAATACTTGGCGTGGATGTCTCTTAGGACAAGGAAACCAAGGCCCTAACAATGGCTATACGGGAGATGCATCCTCTGCAATTACTACAACGTGGCATATGAACAACACCCAATGTCGATCCTGGTGGAAGCTGCTGAGTACTTAGCCGAATTACATGGGTTTGATGCATTCCCTACTCTGCAGTATGAAGAAACTCGGGCGTCTGCAGAGTTGTGGGAAGAAGAGAACAGCCGCAACACATTTAACCTGCCGACTTAAAAAGCCCTTGTTAGGGATACTAAACAAATTGCATCTAATCAAGGGATTTCATTTTGGCTAGAAATCCCAGTTCGATAAAACTTATTCAACCAAATGTGACCTTTTAGTCACCCTTCAAAATTCATAACCTATTACCCTAACATGGTTGTACATAATGCAACTGGTCTCTAAGACCAAAAATTCTTTTTTAATTTTATTAATGACCATAAGTACACTTTGTACTCTGTACTCTTGGATTCAAAATTTAACTAATTAATTAATTAGAAAAATTTATAACTAATTAACGCGACTCTAATTACAATTGTCGCTTACACAAAATTGGTAATAAGATTTACCCATTACGTAGATAAGTGGGTGGAATTTGACAGTATATTACTTTATGGCGTTTCAGGAACGTTCCGGCAAAAGTTTAGTGTTTCCTTCCGGGTCCCTCTCCTCCCTGCCAACTCGGACATTTAAAAGACGAATGTGTGGGCCGGTTCGCACTCGTCTAGAAATCAGGTGCCCCGAAGAGCGTGTACGCACAGAACCGGGGTGACGTCATATGAGAACTGCCCAATCAAGTTCGACGTCTCATACAGCAGTAGACATACATTTCATCAGAATGAGTGTGTATTGGGTCCATTCCCACTCATGATAGCCCTCCATATAGGTCATATGGGACTTTATTGTCCCACGACCTGTTGGCTGAATTAAAAAGCACACTTTGTGTGGCACTTTTTACTTCTCCCGCGATTACTTAATTAGCCCGCGGTGCGGGCATTAACCGGTCACGCAAGCCAGATTGGCGCATTCGACCTAAATTAAAAGTCAGTCTGTCAGTCTGGCTACCCATCGCTGACTAATCAAAATCAAAGAAAATGAGCAGGATAGCAAAACTGCTTGAGCTCCAGATGCACCTGGAGTATGCCCGTCGCCTCCTGGATGAACTGGCTATGGAAGCTATTGCCGAATCAGACCAACTAACTAGCACACTTTGTGTGCATTAACGCGCTGGGGGATGAGGCACTGCTTCCTTCCTCAGCGAATAATCAAATAGCCCGCTTTGAGGGCAGTAACTGGTTGCGCATGCTACCTTAATTCATTAGTAAGTAAGTAAGTAAGTCTGGCTACCAGCCAGTATGAAGCAGCCACCAGAAAACTGAGAGAAACCAGTCAAGTAGTAGGGTAGCTATCTAGCCGGAAGATGCATCGACTCCAAGAGAACCAGTTATTAGCAAACTCGACATGGAAGAGGACGAGCCAGAATTACGACTGCCAAAATTGATTGAATGTATGAGGTTTTCATATTGGTTATTGAAAACCTCTTTTGATAATTTCTCTATTATAAACCTGATTTGATCCTTTACTCTCCACCATCAAAAGTATATGTCCTTATTGTTATTATGCGTGATACAAAAATAAAATTGAGACATTTATTCTCAACTGATTGGTATTTTTTAGGAAATTAGAGGTACACTTTGTACACTAAATTCAAATTCCAATGTGTGAATCATTAACGAAATTTGTTTGACTTATTGTATTTGGCTAATTGCACAGGTGGCTTACACATTATTGGCACTTTAAATTGTCCATTAGAATAACTGGACTAAATTTGATTAGAGTACTGGGTAAAACTTGACCTATTAGGCGTTTCAGGTAGTACCAACTGTGGCTTGGCCTCCTACCCCGGGTCCCTTTTCCTCCCTTCCATGTTCGTATTTGTTTAATTAAAAAGTGTGCAACTGCATACATAAACGTGGGGTTGTAGCGGCACCATACCTACAACCCCGATCAATTAAGAATCTTGCATTCCAAGAACAAACTGGTCGCGAGTCCCCATGGGTGAAAGCGACTCTTAATCCTAAGTCAGTTAGTTAGTAGTCTGGCTACCCATGGTCAACGTGACAACAACAACAACAACAAAATGAGCAGGATAGCAAAATTGCTTTAACTCCAAATGCACCTGAAAAATGCCCGTCGCCTCCTGGACGAATTGGCTATGAAGGCTATTGGCAAAAAAGCAAGGATAGAAGAGGAGGAGAAGAAGACCAAAAAGAAAGAAGAGGAGGAAGAAAAGAAAAGAACAATCTTGCCTCACCTGATGATAAGGCAAAGTTGTGAGGTGAAGCCAGTGGTGAGGACACCATCACCATCACAATGTCAACCACAACCACTTAGAGCCGCCGTCACCCAGATTGAGAACTGGGAGGAGGAGTTGGAGAGATATCGGCAAGAGTGGTAGCCTCAGCACCAACGACAACATCCTCAGGCACACCGTAGAGCAGTGACAGAAAGAGTCTTCAGAATCCCTCAAACAGAAGATTGGGGTCCTGAAGCCACTCAAGCTACCTCCGCACTCCCAACAACACGAATCAGTTGGGAGCAGGACTGGAGTAGACGTTGTGTGTGTGGTGCCCGACCTGGGAGGTTCAGGCATTCACAAGGTGTAACTGGAGTTCAAAGCAAAAATAGCCCTTGACAGGGATAATCAGATCTCTAGAAAAGAGAGACAGATCAATTTGCCCAAAAGTGATGGTATTGTGTGAGTGCGTGTGTGTGTGTGTGTGTGTGTGTGTGTGTGTGTGTGTGTGTGTGTGTGTGTGTGTGTGTGTGTGTGTGTGTCTTTTTTCCCATAAAACCCTTGTCCCTGCACTAATGAGTGGTTGTTTTTGTGTGAAAGTGGAGTAGTGTGACTATAAACACTCACTTTGCTGGTGTGATAGTGTGTGTTAGGTAGGATTGGTGATTGAATGTCTTTATTGAAAAAACATTCCCTTCTCCACTATGTGTTGGTAGGAAGTATAGAGTCATTTGTTGGTAATTGTATGTTGGATTGTAAAAAAATATGTAAAATAGTTTCCTTTAGGTCAGTGCTGATAACCCTTTGGGATGCTTGGAATGTGATATGTGTAGCTGGTGTGAGGTGATGTTTTCCTTAACGTCCGTGCATCAGGCATGTAAATCGTAGCGTTCGTCAATCGTGCCATATATTCCATTGTCATTCCATTCATTCACTCAGGGGACGTCGAGAAAGAAAGATCGGAGCGTCAGCTGATACAATGAAAAGGGTGGAGGAGAGGAGCGGAAACAACGTGCTACACGTGCGGTCACGACTATCTATCAAAATAACAGGAAA
Organism: Megalonaias nervosa; assembly: GCA_016617855.1. NCBI lineage: Eukaryota > Metazoa > Mollusca > Bivalvia > Unionida > Unionidae > Megalonaias > Megalonaias nervosa. The sequence goes on from JAECUM010000916.1 coordinate 92,026, forward strand.
AGGAGCGTGGCCCTGTGCATGTGTTAGCATGCCGCAGACCCATCGACTAACCCATTCAACCCATTCATTGCTATCGCATGAAGGAATAAAATTGTATAAAATTACAATAATTAATCAAACAGCAACTGGTCTACCAGCAGTCCAGTACGTCAGCGAGGATTCCGCCATGTTAGGGCTGAGAGGCCACAGCGACCAACCTTACTGGATAGGGTGACAGCTCATAAAAACCGAACTGTCAAGTAGCAGCACTTAAAATGAACCAGGTGTCCGTGTAGTTTGAAGGGCCTGTACCGAGAAATGGTAGTCACCGGAAAACGAATATAAAACCAGCCCGGACTACAGTGCAACTTGCATTCCGGAAGAAGTCTTGACGTCCCTACTTGCGACCTCGACATGAAAAGGTCGAGCAACCATCAAAATTGCCTGAGTGAATGTTTTGGGTTTTCATTTTGGCTTTTGAAAACCGCTTTTGATAAAATCTGTTTTAATAATCCTGATTTGATCCTTTACATACCACCATCAAAATTATACTTCTTTTAACAATGCGTGATACAAAACTAATCATTTTGACTCAACTGATTGGGATTATTTTGGAAAACAGAAGTACACTCTGTACACTAAATTCTAATTAAAGAGTGAATCATTAATGAAATTTTTTTGACTATGGATTTGGCTAATTGCACAGTGGCTTACACATTATTGTATTTTTAAATTGTTCATTAGAATAAGTAGACTAAATTTGATTAGTTATAGTACGTACTGGCGTTTCAGTACCTCAGTTGGCGCTTGTCGCCTCTTGCCGGGTGCGTCTCCTCCTTTTCCTGCTCGGACATTTACATTTATACGACGAAATGTGGAACTATTTCCACTCGTCTAAGCAGGTGCCCGGATGAGCGTGTAAGCACGGAACCGGGGTGGCGCTATGAGTGGGTGGTTCCCAATAAGCGTCTTACAGTAGATTCAGATTAACACATGGGAATGTGTGTTTCTATTTCCGCCCATCGTATGTCCCGCGGAGCATAAATGCTCCGAATACAGACCAACTAATAAGTACACTGTGTGTGCATAAATGTGCTGGGGGATGTGGCACTCTTTCCTTCGCCCGCGACTAAATAATTAGCCTGCGGTGCAGGATTAAATTGTCGCGCATGCCTGAATTGGCGCATGCGACCTTAAACCAACAGTAAGTAAGTAAATCGTGCCATTCATCATTTAATAGTCAACGATGGCGACAAAATGCAAAAGTTGCAAGAGGTGATAGACGATCTAGGTATAGTGGAAGAGTTGCTTGAAAAGGTGGAGACAAGCATTTATTGTCCCAAGAGAGTCAAGATGGAAATCAATAACTTAAGGAAAGCCAAAGAAATGTTAAGGGAACTAATAAAAGAGGAAAAAGAGAAAAAGGAGGACAAGGAGGAAAAGGAGCAGATAAAAGCATGCAATGAGAAGTTGATGAAAGAGGATGAGAAGAAGAAAAAAAGATGAGGAGGAAGATAAGGAGAAGCAGGAGAATTGGAGAAAGAAGACCAAAAAATGTCCTGGAGAAGATGAAGTGCTGGTGGAGAAAAAGAAGGAATGACAAAACTTAGAAGAAACCCAAAGGCCCTTCTCAGGGCCTCTCCATTGCCTCGAAAAGATGTCTGATCTCTATTGCCGAAACATTTTTGTCTCTCTGTTGCATAGTTGTTTGTTTATTTGTATATATCTATGTTGTGTTTGTCCATATACAACCCTTGTCCCTATACAGACCCACCCTGCTCCATTCCCATGTTCAATTTCCCTTGTCCCTAGACATGCCCACCCTGTTCCATTCCATTCCTATGTTCAATTTCCCTTGTCCCTAGACAGACCTTATGTTAAATTTCCCTTGTCCCTATACCGCCCCTATGTTCAATTCCCATGTTCAATTCCCATCTTGAATTCCCATTATCTCTAAATAGACCAACCATGTTAAATTCCCATTATCCCTATAGAGCCGGGACCATGTTTTTAATGGTAAGTCACATTGTGCCTACTTCGCCCCAATTAACTACTCTTGGATACCAAGCGATGGATTTCTCGTGATGGAATAACAACTTATTCGTACGTACACGTGTTTATCCTTAAATAAATCTCAGTGGTAATTGTGTACTTGATGGGAAGACTTGAAATTATTCCAGCACAAATACCCTGCTGCGATATCGCCACTGGAGACGTTTTAGGACTGAAACTTCTTTGCTCTATACCATTTTGACTTGACTATTACGCATTACATCGATTTGCTGTACCAGTTTTCATGCAGCATTATACACAGTAAGAAGAAATGGTGATTCGTATAAATAAGTTGACGTTAAAACATGTCACCATGAGAAAAAAATAAAAGATTTCATCGTCATTGAATTCTCTGTACAGGCATAACCTCGGTTTGCCAAAGCACGGTCACGTGTCTTCTCAGAATTGATTTGATTGATTTGATTTGATGGGCGTATCAAATATCGTTCGGGTTTGAACACGAAGAAATGAAGTCATTTACAACCACGATAAACATATACAAAGACGAAATCCGCTAACGATGTCATAGGTGAATATGGGGAACAAAGTCGCAAAGCTACCCGCAATTAAGTGGAACTTATCCGCGACCATATAGAAGTTTGCGAACGTGCTAATGCTAAGCTTCGGGCGCAGCAATCCGGACAGGAAAACTTCACAGCAGGTTGTGAACAAAATGTTTGCTCCGCTTATCAAGCTTGTGCACGAAACTGGGGAACAAATGGCAGCGATGACGGAAACAAAAAGAAAGACCGGGTCCTAATCGTAATATAGCCAAATGCGTCAAGATATCAAAATAGCTATGAAACGACTATGGTGACTATTTGACGTTTGCCAGAGCTGATTTAGAGATTCCCAGATGGCCTATATGCAACCAGAGACGACACCGAAGAAATGCGCTAGAAAGTTGGTGTGGTCACAAAATGTACCCAGGTACTCGACGAAAGCTTCAGAGAGGCAATTACCAATCTTCCAAGCCCACAACCACCCAGAGATCAATGGCGGAAATACCACCTCATTTCTTGAAAGAAGCTCGAGAGTGAATCCTTGAAAATTCCATCCACTCTTTACTGACTGCCCCCCCCCTTGCAAATGGAAAGACTAACTGTTGCGGGAACCAGCGAAAATGAATGATGCGTACATTGACGTTGAATGGCTTAATATGGTATTTATGGAGTTTACTATGGAAACTTGAAGCCACTGGTAAGAACTGGAAGCTTTTTAAAAACACGCATAATGAATTTATGACGGGGGACCCTGAACAAAGCGAAAGATTGTGTAACATATACATGACAAGATATGAACGGATATCCAAACAACAATCTGGACGAAAAGGTCTTGATGAAACCTTTGGTTATTGTAGACGTGCAATGCTCAAAGCTGTATAATTCAGATGTGTATCCGTGGACCAGCAGTAAGTAAGTGAACTTGTGGATCGCCTGGAAACACTCGTGGGGTCGGTTCGCGCTGACAACAATGCACCAAAAGTAACAATGCCAGGCTATGTTGGTAAAATCATGAAAGAAGCTGCTCAGCAACATATGGCTGAGTTGCCATAAGCCGGCATCAGTTCTATGATTGCAAATGCGGGAATGGGGAGCGGATTACGGTTGTGGATGGGGTCTAGACTCAGTTGGCAAAGCCACCAAAGTCTTCTCACAAAAAGGTGGACGAAACCGATAATGTATAAACAATGATTAAAATCATTGATGGGTCAGATACTGCGTTCGACATTTACGCGCCTGGATGTGTCCGAGATTTGCAGAATTATTCGTACCAAGGTAACTACCCTAATTAACCAAAATAGAATTACAAGTGCATGACACGTCCCTGGATTTTCTCCAGTATAAGACCTTGTTGGAAATCGATGGAAACTTTGCACGTGACAAAGCAAACGTAAAAGTCGGATTTGTCAACTATGACATCATGGCGTTTTTAATCAGCGCACGATATCTCATCGATGGATAGGAAATTGAAGCATGTTAGACCAACGTTGACATTGCCACTACGAGTATAGGAATCGCCACATACGATGATTATGCGAGATCTGCTGGCCTGTCAATGATGTTTCACCAGGATGGATCCGACAATACATTTGCAACCTCAAAATCAAGCAAGCATATTTCTAACATATGTAGAAGACTTACTCATTAACACCAACTCAAACTAGAACCTTGGATTTTGACAACGTCATGGACAACTTGAAGTTCCTCATTATTGATTTCCTCGACATGAGACTAGTAAAATGATAATTGACGGTTAGGAGTGTTTCAAGTTACTCTACGGTTAAACTATCACAATTTTCGCATTGATCTATTAATAGAGGTGCAAAATATTCAAGAGAACTGCTCCGAAGAAATTTTACTTGACTTCGAAAACAGTCATGCTGCACACATACCACCGGTACGAAAACGTTGACAACGTGTACAGATTTCTGGGAAACACTTACAACGTTGTCCACGATGCATTTACACACTTTTCCCCACTTATGCCTTTCGCACACATATGCTTCTGTTATTGTAACTCACGTTAGCCCACGAGGAAGCCTTGATTTTTCTTCTCTCTTACTTTTTGGTCGCAAATACAATCCCTATGGATCCATGGGTGTGTGCGAACAAGTGAGAAATAATATATGTACATTTCTTGAAAAGACAAGGTGATAAAGAGGGGTGATACCGTGTAATATTGTATCCCTATTGGCATTCGGATGTAACTACCAACCTTTCTCCGACCCTCTAACTTCAAAACACAATGAAAACATGATTGCAAACGACTAGAATTTTCAATACTTTCATTAGGTGTTTTTATGTAAGCTTGTAAATTCAAACACCTCCTTTGTTTTTATTGTTTCTCTTATTTATCAAGTTTTAGTAATTGCCATAAAAATTAAAAATGTATCACATTCGATATCATCGTAGTACTATTTATAAATCCTAAGTATCCCAAGTATTCATTATTTAGTAACCACGCCTGTTTATCACAAAAGTATTCATTCGTTATATATTAATACACATTGGAGAAGTGGATACTGCTGAATGTCACAGAATAAGGCAAGAAATAACTTGGTTTCGCCTTAGAACGATTTGATCATTTTCGTCGTACATGCGTACAACGTTACCTAGGGTGGATAATTGTTTTTCTAGTTAAGTGACTGAGCTAGCATGCATCTTGTCGTAGATCGCTTGCGGAGAGAGACACAAAAAGCACGGTATGCACGGGTATTTTACCCTTGCTCATTTTCCTGTAGATTTAAGGCAAGATTCTGTTCTAATCGACACATTGGTCTTTTGGGATCTTGTCAAGGAGTGTTTGCTCTCCATTTAATTCTACAGCCATAGGGGTAAGTGTTACATTTTATTTTATTTGCAAATATGTGAAGCATATTCAGTTTTAATGACGTAGCGTGAAATGTTGCCTTTATCACTACGCGGATTTGAAACCTTATGACCTTTTGAACTGTTACAAGTTGCTATTAAGGGTTTAATTTAGTAGCATGTGTATAGATTTTAATTCTGTAGCTGTTATTATTACCAGTTTGGTTTTATTTCAGCTCTGTGTGTGCGGGTGTATCAGGCTGTTGGTCTGGCTGTTTGTACGTCTGTCTGTATGGGGATGGAAGCATTTGCGGCCATCAAGGCCATACAAGGACGGAAGTGCTGATCTGTAAACTTGTGTGCATGGTGGATCCATGAAGGGGGTGTGCGACCAATACAAATGTGGGCTAACCCAACAATTCAGGTGAAGTGAGGTTTAATAATGGACATGGTTTGCAAGTATTTAAATGAGTCATATGATGTTATGAATCGCACGTGCGGTACAAAATGACTATACGAATCACGAGTCATATGTTTGATACAACTGATCAAGTTTGTTTCAATTGATTATGTTGTGTTTCAATTGAGTACATCTGAGTACAATTTGAGTTGCACCTATTTGCATGAGATTATATGAATCACATCTTGGATTTACTGTATCATGTGTCAACAATTTTGAATATATGTATCACATTTTTGTTTACTCATTTTTGAATGATTGTATGAATTTTTTATTTCTTTTTTATCACAAGGTTTCATAAAGTCCCAAATTCATTCGCATATAACAAATGTTTGTGTGAAGTAATTGAATGAGTCGTATGTTGAACCACACTGTATGTGTTGTAGAGAATGCACATATATTTATTAATTCATTTCATAAACTTCCATCTTTCATCACATTGTGTTTGTGTTGTCATTTAATCCAGGCATCCATTCAGGTCAAACCCTGTTACACTGAATAACATGCCGGCTGCTTCACACAGTGGAACTAAGCCGTATCTTAGGCATATTCCACAGCACCTCTTCCAAATGTCCAAATATATAGCATCTCATGCCTGGAGTATAGTACCACATATGGCAGAAAGCCAACCAAGTAAACCCACATTGTCAGCATAGAGAATAAAGTGTTCAAAGCTAAAGTAATATCTGTCTGTACAACTTAGGGGCTTTTATGGCGTTATTGCAGGCAGTATCAGTTGAGTGTTACTAAGTAAAGTTCACAATAAAGAAGAGGGAAATAAACGTTTTGACATGGCAGACGTTGATCTACAAAACAAAAATCCACAGGAGTTAAATTCTCATGATTAAAGTAAAATATCGCATTTATATTTTCTTTGAATCTAAGTATGTGCTTATATATTCTGTATTTTCAGATTTAAAAGATGAGCGATAGTAATATACCCTCGTATCCAGAATTTCGGGAAATTATGTTTTGTAAAAGTTCCTTTTGTTTGCTTTTAAATGTGTTCGTTGTATTTTTCCTTTCAAATTTATACTATATAGTGAAGCTATATTCAGGTTAAGACTTGGTTCAGTGATTGCCACGAATAGGTTTGCTGTCAATTTTTGTTATGATTTCGATGCAAGGCTTTGTATTTGTGCATTTGTCTACGTAGAAAGAAACATGTGCATAATCCCATCTTATACTATTCAAAGAAATGACGCAAATGTCATTTCTTCCAAATTCTCCTACAAAAGTACTCGTAAGGTATTTTACAATTTGACGGCGCAGTGTGATGGCACAATATTGGTATATGTATGGGTCAGTTTAAACTTGTAGTTGCAATTTCTCTTCGGTTGCGATTTTTAAAACTACTTTAAATATACATGATCAAAATAAAATTAGCCGGCAACATATTTTCAACTAAAATAAAACAAATAGATTTCCTGATCAGAATTCACACAAGCAAACATTAGCTTATATATTCCATAAATGTTTCCTCCTCTAGGTAGCATTTGAAGACGTCTTAGAAGATATGGAATCAGTCCGAAGTATGACTGCGTGTGGATAAACAGCTACAAATGCTTCACCTGTGGCAAGAATTCCTCACCACAGTCTGTGCAATCTTAATGAGAGATCGTAGCCAGTTATCTTCTCTTTAAACCAATAGGTGGCAGCTTGGAACAAAACGGTCCAAGATTATTTCCGGTATACTTCCAGCTTAACAAACAAGCAATAAAAAGATAGCATCTTCATCTTACTTTACACAATGTCTCAATGGTATAGATTATGGGCATTATCGTTGGCGAAAGATTTAAAAAATACGAGGAGGTAAGTTATCTGGGCGACAAAGAGTTAATTGATTGGCAAATAAATATTAGGCATTATCGGTGATATTGTAGTCGCAAAAGAAAAAATTTTTCTCGTATATGCATAAATATATAACTCATTTTCACATAATTAACTCTGTAATTCTTTTCTGAAATTATTTTTCAAAGGATTCATGTCCCTAAATCACATAATTCATGGACAATTCAGCAGTTCTGAATAATTCTTTAGATATTTGGTGTGATAATTTAGCAAAAATTCTCAGCTAACACAGAAACGATTGTAACTGTTTAGTTTGGAAATATACAAAATTCTCTTTGAATATTTTTTACGTTAAACATATATTTTAGATTTATTATTATTGTTATTTTATTATTATTTTAATATTATTTTAATATTTTATTTTATTTTGATATTATAATATTTTATTTTATTATTTTGATATTATAATATTTTAATATTATTATTTTATTTTATTTTTATATTATTATATTTTATTTTAATATTTTATTATTTTAATATTTTAATATTATTTTATTATTTTAATGTTTTAATATTTTATTATTTTAATGTTTAAATATTTTAATGTTTTAATATTTTAACATTATTGTATATCTTAATATTATCATTTTATTATTTTAATATTATATTATTTTAATATTTTAATAATATTTTAATATTTTATTATTTTATTATTTTAATATTATTGTATTATTTTAATAATATTTTATTATTATTTTATTATATATCATATATCTGCACTATGTGCAACTGTAACTGTTCTTTTTATTCTCAGGTTCCAGGTCTAGACAATAAGTTTTTCAAAAATGTCGTCCTAAACAAATTTGAAAATAATGCTTAATATTCACCCCATAGAATGGTGTGAGAGAGAGGAAGATATACAGGTGTGTGTATTTTGTGTGTGCGTGTATGCGCAGTGATGTCAGATTTGCTAAAAGTGAAATGAGCTATTTTTATTTTATTCAGACAACCTATACATTTCCTATTACTGGAAGGAACAAAAGGAGAGATATTATCATGGTCTAAATAAAATTGTATTCTTGGTGTGTTACATTCAGTTTTGCAATGACAGTTTGCAATACGATTTAGAACATTACACTGGATTTTGTCGCAATGGTGTAGTATTTTAAAAGGGAATTGTTTCTGATTACGACACACATACACAAACATGCACACACACCTGTTCATTTTTAATCATTTATTTATTCAAGTCCTGACCCGTTTCATAGAGGTAAGTATTATAAATTCATAACAAGTCTATCTACGTCTATGCGACCATATATTTCACTTTTGTTGACAAAGTAAAGGCAAATATGTTATTTTCGTTTCAAGTTTAAATACGAAACTGTTCTCACAGTTGTTTGCATAAATTATCTTATAATGAGTGAATAAAAATAATAATACACTAAGTTGTACATTTTGTATATACATTCTTCCACGTACTTGACTGAAAATTGCATCATGCCATTTGTAACTATTGTTTAAGAGATTTTCATTAAGTCACACTAATCAGGCGGTTTTATTAAAGTCACACTAATCGGAAGAAAAGGAAATGAAGTTAATAACGTTACGATTTTATATATAATAGGTTGGCACTTAAGGTTTGAACATGAGGAGTCCAAAACTAGTGATACACTATTTTAATTAAACTGAAAAAGAAGACACAGGGCAATTTTAGTGTTTTGTAGTTCTAATATTGTATATATTTTGATACACCGAAATAAGAAATAAGGTAATATTAGTTTTCACTGATACATATATTATTGTAGTTTTGACAATTATTTACGGCTCGATAGATCAACAATAGATTGTTCTGGCAAAACATAAAATCCGAGGATAACCAAATATCGGGACTGGGTGTTTCTGTGTCTCTACATGTGGGAAAGATAACTGGCTAAGATCCCTCCTTGCTTTATGCTGGGGATGTGAATTTGACCGCCTGGTTTTCCTGTGTGTTCGATGCTGTACTCCATGCATCAAATGTTATGCCCTTAATTTGGGAATTCTGCATCGGTGTTTGTGAAGTTGCCTGAATTGTCTCCTGGTTCCAAAGTGTGCAGCAGCTGGCATGTGCTTCAGCAATATCAAAGTCGCCCAGAAGTAAACATGTGTAACGACTGAATTATTCGTCTGATAACCATGTCTGAGTTCCAGATAATAGATGTTACTGGTAAATGGTACTATAATGATTTCCAATATTTAGAAGCGTCCCAGTTATCTGAATCCTCTACCATGATATGCAACATACAGTTGTTTCTTCCGTGAAGTGCTAAAATCACGTGTCATTAAATCGTACGTGAGAATTTTCGGGGGGACATTTTTTAATTTTATTTTATTTAGTGAAGAATGATGAATAAAAACTTTACATTAGAGGAATTAAAGGTTCGTGTTTAAAAATGTAATCTATATGATTCGGTATTGACATTCTATTCAAAACATTAGAAAATTCTAGTAGATTAGCTCTTGAATAAATATTGTTCTTTTATATTATTTTTGTCTTTTATGTCAATGTTATCGATAATCACTTCTCTTTATTTGTGAGACATGAAAATTCTCCTCGATTGTCTTAGCTTACTTTTCTCACTAACTAGTTTCCATTTCCGTCTCTGACTTCAGTATTTTGTATACTTGTAATCATAGTTTCATTGATTTTTTGTAACTGAAGATTCTTTGGTCGTAACGTGTTTTCCTCACATGACAAAGCCTTTATAGCTGAATTTTACATGGATGATTGCCACCATCTTCACATTGACCGGTTCATGTGGTTTAAGCATTTTCAAGAGACATGCCTCTTATATTTTTTATTGTAGAAGCTTATGCAACTGATAGATTATGTTTTATACATACGATCTTAACAATTATTACATACCCGCTTAACTATAAACGGTTGATTTTGGGTTAGATATAAATATGTTTAATCCGAACTTCTGTGGGGCATAAATAATCGACCGCGCCGATTGCCTGGTGGTTAGAGATTCCGCCTTGGATGCGGGAGGTCGCGGGTTCGAATCCCGGCCAAGTCGTACCAAAGACTTGTAAAAATGGTACTAGCAGCTGCCTCTCTTGGCGCTCAACATTAAGAGCTTAGCGTTAGGACTGGTCGGCCTGGTGTCAGGATAATGTGACTGGTTGGGACATCGTGCTACATGCCTGCGGCACGATGCCCCAATAACAGATATCACTGTACTGTCACATTACAGACATCACAGTTGTAAGACTGAAAAATTATTAAAGCTACGTTAAAAATCCAGATTTCACACACATAAATAATCAGTTTTCCTACAGACTTCTGTGCGTGCATATTCTTAGACGCATCTACATATTCCAGTTTACTTTGGGTTGCAATGGGAAAGAGGAACAAAATATATGGAAAGCTTAAACGATTGGGAATACTATAAACGCAAAACCGAATTCGTATTTTGACTTCCGAATCCGATGAAAGTATTTCTTAGATACGGTCTAGGAATAAGTTTCCTCCTGATGGCCTCAATATTGCCCAACACCACATCAAAGTCAATCTTTGCTGTGTCTGGAAACGAAACACGTATACAGTTTTGTGTATATACCATAGTCAGCCCATTCTTAAGATTCTCTACATTTTAAAAAAAATGTGATTCGAAAAAAATTCAGGAAGACGCATCCTTTTCTTCTGCATTATTTAAAACGCTAGATTCAAACTCTAGTTGTTCCGCCATATAGCCAGTTCCGGCATGCCTAATACACAAATATCTGGTACTTACTGGGTCAAAACGAAAAACATTGTTCTTTCTACATGGAATGATTACTCCTCATGAACATTAATGTTACGATTAATATATTTCCTTTGAGTGACAGATTGTTTTTCCTTTGTGATTTTTAAATTATGGAGGACCAATTAAAACTATTGCTACGGCAATGGTAAGTTCTTCGCCAATGTGCATGCTCTTTGACAAAGTTAAAGTTAACAAGAGTGTACCCAAGAGGTAAGTAATGTTCCTGATATACTGCATGTATATTTTAACTAGCTATATTCAAACATTCAGCTTGATTTCCCTCACTGTGTGACACTTTGAATGCACTCATCCCCTTGTACATGCACCATGGTTTCTCACATGCAATTTCCTCTGCAAGATCAATTATGGAGACCAGTGTATGCATGGAAGTTTTCTTGTAAATACACAACAATTTGCTTGGGATCTCCTCCTGATCCGATGCTTTCTTAATGATGATAGACATCACTATAAACTGCCACACTACAGGAATCGTAGCGAAATGACTAAAACAAAATTTAAAGGAACTCTAAAAATCTCTCTCTCTCTCTCTCTCTCCCTCTCTCTCTCACACACACACACACACACACACACACACACACACACACACACACACACGGTTCCACAAAAGAGTGTAATTTGGGTAGAAGTGGTTAGAAGGGTTACGTAGGACAATACAGATTACCTTGTAACAGTATAGGTTCTGTAGCGCAAGTTGTATAACTAAGCAAATTTGCAACAGTTTTACATTACTATCCGAACAAATCTGGTTAAAATTCCTCTGCCACTCTATCCTCACCGTTTTACTTTGATACTTAAACCGAATTTTATGCTTAGGATAATTGCAATTTTAAAAGAATAGAACACGATAAATTTAACATGTTTGTCTTCGGTTTTCATAATCAAGCTTTTTTCTACAATGAAAATGTCTAGTAGTCCATTAAATTGTGAAAATAATTAGAAGGCTTGATTGTAAAAATCTAAATGACATAATTTCAAAATATATTTTACTATAGCAAACTGAAGTAACTTAGTAATGCAGACAAGGTATTTGACAAACCTTGAGTGTAATCTTTTGTGATTTTGTTACAGCATGTATTTTTAACGGGAACATTCATGCAAATTATAGCAGGGCATTCAGTTTATCGGTTTTATTTAATGAGAAGCAGTCAATTATATTATATGGTAATTTATATCAACAATTTTTTTCTAGACAATTTTTAAAAATATCCACGACCACAGATTCAGATAAAACGATGTAATTATTAACTGAGTGGTAAATAATGTTTACTTGTTTTTTGTTTTGCTTTTTTTTATGTAATAATAACTATTCGTTTAAACCTTTAGTGTATTAAGTGAGAATTGCTTTTACTATTTTAAAAGGACTAAGAATATTATATTTGCGGAACACTTGGGTAGATTTCCTGCACCTACATCCCATTCTCCCTCGCTATTATACGATGATGTTGTCCTATATAATACGATAGGCCAAGAGAAAAGAGAGCAAGACGATTTCTTAATGTGGATAATATGAACCTCGACGACGTAGAATCTAACATTGAAGATTACGCCATTGACTGCATAAAAATAGAACAGAGGTCAGTTTAATTATAGTGGGTGATTTTATCAGGAACGGTTGCCGAGAAAATCGTATTGCCAGTCAGAACCAAAATGGCATTTATGATTGCATCCTAAACAAGAGAGAAATGCTAAATGATAAAAAAGAACCAGCACTCTATTGCAGGGCCTAAGAAGACAATACCTGGCATGGAAATTCTGGAAGGAATATGTTGCATAGTTCTTCAAGCCCATGCTAGGCATACGGTACTCTGTTTATTAAAGAGTCGTCTTTGTGAAGAAAGCCTCTGATCAGGAGGAGATCCCAATCTATATAATGAAGATTCCATGATCAACGTTTGAGATCTATATGCATCTAGACATGATGCCGAGTTCAGGACTGAGTAGTCAGCAAAGGGATTTGTTTTGGCCTTCCGTGATTTAAAAATCGCAAATAGAACACAACGTCTATCAAATATTAATTGAATTCACCCCAAAAGTTATTTCTTAATGTAAAAGAGAATATATTTTTCGTTTTGATCCGGTGCGGAACAGATGGTTGTGTCGTAAGTACGCCGATTTATCGCAGTAAGGCCGTCCAACAAAGGTTGAATGTAATGTATTAAATAAGAAAAAGAAGATGATGAAGAGGAGGTTTCACCTGAAATGTCTTCATTTTAAATCAAATTATTTTAACTAATTTTAATTACATTCTTATATTTACACAAAATACATACGTGTTTTGTTCCCGGTTGCAGCCGATTGAGTTTGATATGTGTCACGGAATGGTATAAACCTATTTCTTTATTAAATACATGTACTCGAGTTTAGTTTCTTGTGTACAACGATACCCGAGGGTGATTGATGTATATTCTACATTACTTCGAAACAGTGAGTTCGGTTCATCCTATGCCGCACGCGCGAAGTGCTTTCGATGGGAAAACCTGAATACATGAATTGGACAGACGATGTAAAGCTACATTGTCTGTGTATAAATGCCTCAGAGTAAGATCAAATCGACACATTACGGAACGTTTTGTCAGTCGGCGGTCTACTTAGAGACCTGCATATCTCCAGCTGTAGAGGTATGTAAGTTATTTATTTTTCTTATGTGTATTGTAAGTTATAGCTATTGTACTACCACGTTTATTTTCGTATAATTTCTGTAGCTTAGACTTGCGTAGTATAATGATAATATTTTCTATTCGTGTCTGTGACTTAGCAAGAACTTTACAAAGTTGCATTTAGTTAAGAAACGTTTGGTGCTATAGGAATCGTATGATTCACAGGTTCACTTCTGAACCTGTTTATTGTTTTGTAATGCAGGACTGATAATGTATTTTTTATAACTTTCCGTATATAACGTCATTACGTGTTACCGTATATGCCCGTGTCATGCATAGTACACGGTATTGGATGTATTTTCAGCTGATGGGAGCTGATCCATGGTGATCAGAGCTGACCATGGTGATTAGAACTGACCGTGGCAGCTGCGGAGCTGATCCATGGGGATCAGAGCTGACGGTAGCTGTGGAGCTGATCCATGGTGGTCAGGGTTGACGAGGTTCCAGCTAAAGAGCTGACCATGGAAGTTGACCATGACGGCTGTGGTGCTGGCCATAGCGGCTGTGAAGCTGATGATGGAGCTGGCAACGGAGCTGTTTGGACGGCGGCCGTGCAGCTGAGTGAAGTGTTACGGGTCAAGTAGCAGATGATCGGGCGTTGCAGACCAAAGTGGTGGGCGCTAATTGCTTGTCTGACCTAGGAATCAATGGTGGTCGGTGACTACCTATAACCTTTGCTTGATTGGCCAGTGTGACTGGTAGCAAAGTGTGATGTTGAGGGAGTGTTTGTGTTGCTCCATTCATGCAATCTTTTGGCCGTGGGCTAATTTCGGAGTCTTGTTATACCCAGTGTTTAGGAAGTGAAGAGATATCTGCCTTATCATTTTACTATTTGAGTAAAATATCAGTTCACTATTTTGAGTGAATACTTCATTTGTTTTGCAGTTGTGTAAAACTCATTCTTTTCGTTTTGTGATATACCGTGAATCGTACTTTCTTTTTGTCCTTGTACCGTATAAGATCATATATTTGTATTTGTTGCATTAGTAGGTTCGTGCGAATTATGTTAATTCGTCCAATATTTGGACCCATACACGCATGTATCAATCATATTTCGTTTCTTATTTAAATCATACATCATTAAATATTGTATTTGTATTACCATCAACAGTGTTTTGTTGTTAATCCGAAATCCCAACTCGGTCATCTTGTTACAATATGACGTTGGGCAATGTACATGCCGTCAGGCAGAAACATATTCCTACACCATATCCGACAATTTCTTTCATCCAGTTTGGACGACAAACAAAACACGAATACTTTTACGTCTTAATAGCTTTCCTCATCATTAACTCTTTCCATTTATTTTTATTTTTCTCTCTGAGGCGAACTTGAAACCAATTAGAATGTTTTATTCGATGCAGCTAATAATAATCACGTCAATAAGAACACTTCAATATTTATGTTACAAAAAAAAATCAGAAGTATGACGCATCATTTTACGACCAATCAATCTGCAATTACTATGATTCCAAATATATAACATGGAAAGCTGAGACAAGAAAATGAAAAAATCACGAGTGAGAAAGCAAATGAACACAGTTGAGAATATCAATATGTCTCACAAATTAAAAGAAAATGCTTATCGAAAACACTGAAATCAATACGAGCAATAAACACATAAAAACCAAGTGTTTATTCGACATAGATTCGATTCAAGTAATAACTTATTTTGATGTTTTCAATAGAAATTTAACAACGACTTTTCAAGATTAAATTTCTAAACACGGAACTAGTATACCGGTAATAGAATTTACTCAGTAAAAGTGAAATTTCATGCATAGTTCTTGTATCTTCACACTTCTCAGGAAAAATAATTAAATTCAACTAAAACGCGACAGTTGCCACATTCAACTTTACGGCACTAATTTTACCACTTCACGGAAGAAATCACTAAATTCTATTTTATGGTAGATGATACTAGACTTGAATTGTAAGGTAACTGCGGTGTTTATAAACGTCCGGAAATCATCACAGTACCATTTAAAAATCACAATACTTGGTATTTGGAACTCACACATGGTTAACAGATGAATAATTCAGTTGTCACATATTTTTACTTGTTCATGAAGGGGGCCTTGCTGAGGCACAGACTGCATGCTTCACACATTGGAACCAGGAAACAATTCAGGCAACTTCCCCAACACCTTTGCACAATTTCCAAATTAAGTGAATAACATCTGATGCATGGAGTACAGCACCAGACATGGAGAAAAGCCAGGCGGGCAAATTCATATCCCCAGCATAACGCAATGAATATGCCACAGATTGTGGTGAGGAACTTGTACATGCAATTCTTGCCACAGGTGAAGCATTTGTAGATGTTTATCCAAACGCAGTCAATACTTTCGGCTGATTCCGGTTCTCCTAAGATATCTTGAAAGGCTACCTAGAGAAGAAAACATTGAAATATATAAGCTAAAGTCTGCTTGTGCCCCATTGCATCAGGAATCGATATTTTTTATTTCAGTTGAAAACATGTTGACTGGTTAACTTTATTTTGATCAAGAATATTTAGCAGCTTTTGGAAATTGCAACTAAACAAAAATTACAACTGTAAGTTCAAACTTACCCATACAAGTTTCAAGATGCTGCCGTGTTTTATTGACGTTTCATAACAAATTATGGCGTACTAAAATTGTTCGACAAAGTATTTTTGAAGGCAAATTTGAAACAAATGATATATGTATATATAGATAGATAGAGTTTAGCTTTTGTTTTTGTTGCTTTCAATGGCACTGGTAACACATTATTGGCTAAATCATGCAGAGAAATTGGGAGCCAAGGGTCTTTCCCAAAGACACACTAAGGGAAAGGCAAAGCTCCCATTTCCTTGGCATGATATAACCAATAATGTGTTAAAGTTCTGTTAAAACCAACGGACACTTTATGCATGGTATTGAAGTTATATATATATATATGAAATGGTGTAATAACGGTCTCGTTAAAATGACATAAGCGCAGGTACAAAGCCTGACAAACAAGTCATAATAACGAGAACTGACATAACCTAACTTGTTAATTTCAGTGAATATCCAATTTGAATACAGATTCACTGCATAATATAAATTTGAATGGACACATACAGAGGAAACATTTAAGCAAGCAAACGAAAACATACATAACCAAATAAACAAATAATTCCTTAAAATTCTACATTCTAGGTGTTCGAGATATTTTTAACATCTTAAAATAAGATACTTATAGCTAAATATATAAATTCTAAGAAAATTTACATTGTATAATTTACCTTAACATGCGAGTTTAAATCCTGGGGATCTGTTATCTAGATCAACGTCTGCCATGAAAAAATATATTTTCTTCTCCTTCTTATTATGAAACTTTCTTTCGCAAGCACTCCGCTACGCTGTCTACAACGATGCCAAATTAATTTATAAAGACAGACACATTACTCTTTGAATGAAAAGAAATCATGGAGAGATGATTGCTTTAGATTTACATCCAAATGCGCACTATTGTCATTGTGTCACGCCCTTAACCGTCACCGGAAGAATGATCATTTGTTGATATGTCGATACAACAATTTTCGGCTTGTTGGCAAGGTCACCTTTTTCGTATCTTTGTACCTTGTAAACCTGGGCAATTCCAACACTTTCTTCAGTGTTTAGTTTTCCTTTCCTTTGTCTCTGTTTAGCGTAGCAATTGCCTTCAAAATCGACTAAATGATTATATATATATATATATATATATATATATATATATATATATATATATATATATATATATATATGTGTGTGTGTGTGTGTAAGTGTATATATATATATATATATATATATATATATATATATATATATATATATATAAACACAGTCAGAAATAATCTATTTCAAATCCATCCTCCCTGAGACTAGTGATCTGATACAGTAACCCGTCCCTATCCTTATTTGATTAGACACTGCACTTCTTTCCACTACATTAGTTCTCTGTTGCTAAGGAAAATCACAGACAACGGCCGACTCAAGCTTCATACTTAAATGGGTCAAATTCTAGAACATATTAGTTTTTGTTGGTAGCAAAGATATAATATTTGACACTATTCTAATATATTACACCTTGCATCAATTTACAACAAGTCTTCGATTTCTTGGTAGTATTCGCGTGTACAGTGATCCTTTTAAGTAATTTAGGTGTAATGTTCCCTTTTAAGAAGCTGTGGAAGAATGTGAGTTCAGCCTGTGAGAGAAAGACAATGTCGACATTTTGTGATATTTCGTTTTCTAAGATATATTCGTATATATCAACACCTCCACTCTGATAGATGTGAATGTGGAGGGGCGCCCACTTGTCATCAACTTAATTACTACATAATAACGTTTAGACAAATCTCCATTTCTAGAGATCTACCCAGGACATATGCAAAGCCTGCGTAAATGCGGAGCAAATGGAACAGTTGCCTCACCCGAGGATGTCCCCGAAAAGGAGAAAAATTGTATTAGGAGGTACTTTTAAACTGATCCAGAACCTACAACCACCTTAATCGGAGCTAGAACGAAAGATCACATGACAAACTATAAGATCTGTAAGGATCCCATAGCATGACACAAATTAAAGTTCCACCAATCGGCTGATGTCTAGACGATATAAAATGTATAAACAGATTTAAATGGTGCGCATTGAATGAATGGTTTAGAAAATCGGAGGCGATGCTTTAAATATTTCTTTCAAGTGTATGTTAGTAAACTTTTGAGTCTGAAATTGTGAAGATAGTTGTGATCTGGGGCAGGGGTAACATTCTAAACAAAGGAAAAATCATATAAGTTCACTTTTCTCGTGTTCGTTCCTTCTAAAAGTATCTAACTCGAATATATCTGCGGTCAGTCTTTGAAAGAGAAACTTTCTCCACATAAAAATCACCCAGTCATTATTGAAAAAGTGTCACTCTTGCAGAGACTAATACTAACGAGTGGATGGATAGATATGAAACTTCATTTTCTTGAATTCATATACAAGCCTTGTCTCTTATTGTATACTTATCAAAGGAACCGTGTATTTTAGAGGTGTTCGGCGGCATGGCTTTTAGGTTCTTTACACCAATGCTTTTAATGATTCTGCGTTGTGCTGACACCTATTATTCGGCTCGGCCTGTAGACAAGACTATCTCTCCTCTCTTTTGTTCCATGCTTTAAAACTTCCATTGCAAGAAAACTGTCTCTTTTTAAAGTTATGCAGTCATAGTCTTAACTTTGACATGGAAATGTCTTCCTTTAGAATGTGTCAGTGATGGTTTTCGTTCTGCATTTTTATCTGAACAAAATCAGCCCTTCTCATTGGCTCACCTTTTCCGCCACGTAATTTGAAGATCGTACAATTTTTAAATACTCTTCAGCTGTCAGTGGAAAGGTTTCTGACTTCAGATATGTAGCGCATTTCTCATTACTCAGCTTCAGTTGTTGTAGAAAACGTGTGTACAGTACAGGACTGTCGTGTCTGTATGTGTAAATGGATGCATGTCTTGGTGCGTGCTCTATATCACATAATTACCACTACCCTAAGAAACTCATTTGTCGGGAAGATCATGATGATATGATGCATTCCAAGAGTACATGCTTCAAAGAGGATGAAGCGATCAAAGTCAATCTAAAAGACGAAATTTCAAACTACGAAGTATACAGTAGCGTATGTTTAATGTGGCAAATGGTGAGCCTTCAATATTATAGTATTTTAAGAACAGACTTTGCGATTAACCCTCATAAAGATAAAACCGTTCTAAATGAAGGAAAGGTAACTGAAAAAATGATGTCATGTTAGCATATATATATATATATATATATATATATATATATATATATATATATATATATATATATATATATATTGTTCTTTTTTACTTCTGATATTTGTCAAATGAGAATGGATGTGTATATAACAACCATTCCCACCACCACCACAAAACAGAAGTATCCAAACTTGAGTCACATTTTTAAGCCTTTCTGCAGCATAAGGGTGTGTGGATTCCAATAAAAATAATAGAGTTCTGCGTTTCATGTAAATCTCCAGTTAGGTACGGGTGACAAAATGGACAGATAATTATTTAAAAATGTGCCGGAATATGTTGCGCTTCGTTACCACGTTCCTCATTCCAAAGACATTTCTCAAGATATCCATCCCTGCTTTGACGCAAAAAAAAAGTTCCATATCATCTACGTTACATTATCATCTATACACAAGTAGTAACCAATCATCTGATATGTGTCATAAATCAACGTTAATGTTTTAGCATAATAAATTGTAATGCGAAAGGATTAAGAGGTAAATAAAATCTATCTTCTTAATTCTATCAGGATTTCATGTATTGGTATGCGATAAGGAAATGTAGATTAAACATCATTCCCGTAAGCTAAATCAAACGTGTATGACGCATGGAACAAATAATAATAATGACTGTCGAAAAATAAATCTGTCAAATGCAAAAGTCTATGCAAAAAAATGTTAGAAATAAAATATATGTGAGTATATTGACAATTTTCTAAGCGCATAAACAGGGCAAGGTGTTAATGGTGGTGATGTTTAATGTAATGTTTTATCAATTTAAGCAATTCCCTTGTGCCGAAAACTGTTTCCTACTCTCCAATGATAACATGATTACATACATATACAGGGTGATTGCATAAAATGTTTAAACAATACTTCCATTTGACAGTGTCATGAAAACGTTTGTAAATTTAACAATCTACTTTGTGCTTATAGTTTGCCTTAATTTCTTGTGTGGTCGTATTGCCTTCAACAAGTTTCAAAGTCTAAATCTCTTTGGCTAGTTCAAATTATTTTGCAGTGTTATATGTCACTTCCGTGCGTGTATATATATATATATATATATATATATATATATATATATATATATATATATATATATATATATATATATATCGTACGCCACTCTTTTTCACCTGCTTTTCATTTGATCATCCCAGATTGTAATCTTGGTATGATGAAAACAAAGACCCTTAGGTTTTTGTATTTTGGAAATAAATCTTATAAAGTGGAATACATTTTTCTTCTAAGAAGAATATCTTGGTGGCAACCGTTTATATCCTTATTAAAGAATATCTATGTAGTTCGCTCATACTATCCTATGAAAAGTACATAGTAATTATTTGCAATCGACATGCCTTGCACGAAACCTGCGTTAAAACCATCAAAGATCACAATTCATGGTAATAGTTACGATTTTTCAACAAAAGGACATCAGATAATCCAAGAAATTGTGATATTGCAAATTACGACAAAGAGATTCTCAGACTGATATAATGCAATGATAGGAAATAGAGTTTTAATTCCACTTGAATTGAGTTGTGTAAAATAGTGTATTGTCTGCTGCAGTGTTGTGAAGTGAATCTACATCAGTGTGTAAAACTGAAACGTTTAAAATTATTAACAAACCACGTTAATCTCTCACCTCAGAGGTATAATTAGTATTCTTTCTTTCAATACAATATATCTTTGTAACTCACACTTTCAAGATGTCGGCATAGACTTGGTATTACATATGTCCGATTGATTACAGGATAATTACACAAACATGAGCTTCTGAGTTTTGTTTAGATAGAACAAAGAACTGTGATAACTTGTATGGGAAGGGGTGAGAAGGGATATTCTAATCACTCCCCTTTTCTCTACTTTTCCACCTTCTGTAAAGTGTCAAAATGTCAATAGTGTTGTGTACTTCAATAAATATTCAATTCATGCATTGAAATCATCATAATTGATCTTGGGGCGGAAATTGCGTGTGAGGATGAGCTGACTAAAATGGTCACTACACGAATAAAACTCAAGATAAATGATTAAATAAAAGCATGTCAGTATTACTTTAAAATTGATTTCGCTCTTCCCATCATCGTACAGTCACATGACATGAATTTTCGAAAGAACTTCTCAGTACAGATGTAATAGTTTCAACTGGCCTTCCATGATTAACAAATGGCAAATAAAACACAAAATTCCTCAAACGTGAACTGAATTTACCCCAAACGTTATTTCTTAACGTAAAAGGAACCAATAGTTTCGTTTTGAGCCGGTTCGGAGTATATCTTTGCGTCGTAAGTACGCCGGTATTAGCTATAAGACGGTCCAACAAAGGCTGAATGTAACTTAATAAATAAGACAAAATAAGATGATGAAGAAGAGGTTCTTCCTTAAATGTCTTCAGTTTAAATCAAATTATTTTAATTAATTTGAATTACATTCTTTTGTCCAATGAAATAGAGAATCGTAAGAATAGGAAGATTATGATATTTACACGAAATACATACATGTTTTGTTCCCGGTTGCAGCGAATTGAGTTTGATATGACTTTGGGCAATGTAATGCGTCAGGCAGAAACATATTCCTACACCATATCCCACAATTACTTTCATACAATTCGGAAACAAAACAAAACACGAATGATGTTTTGTGTTATAAAAAGATCGATTAAATGTAGCTAATAATATTCACGCGCTGACGTCAATAAGAACACTTCAGTATTTATGTCACAGAGAAGAACAGAATAAACATCAATATTTAACTCCACATCATCCGTGTATGATTAAGCGAGTATTTAATAAATGTTAAAATTCCATGTGTAAACTTTAACCTCTCATACGCGTAAACTGATAAGAAAAATGAGAAATATTAAAGGTGCGTTTCTTTACATTTTGAAACCCAATAAATGGGTTTATGCTAAGAAAGTGGCCATCGTCCACCTAAAACTCAACTATAAAGCTCTCACAAGTGAATATAACATAACATTTACGACCAATCAATCTGCAATTTCAAAATACAATGAAACTATGATTCCAAATATATAAAGTGGAAATGTGAGTGAAGAAAATGGTAAACTCACGAGAGCAAAAGCAAATGAAAATAGTACAGACGAATATTAATATGTCCCACAAATTGAAAAAAAAATAATTTTTATGGATTACACTGAAATCAACACAAGAAGAACAATAAACATAAGTATTTTTTTCAAGATTTAGTCAACTAATAAATTATGTTATCATGTCTTGAATAGATATTTAATAACGACTTTTAGAGATTACACTTTTAAACACAAAGATATAATACCGGTAACAGAATTTATTCGGTTAAATCCAAATTCGGCGCATTCTTCTTATGTCTTCAAACTTTACTGGATAAAACAAAATTACATTAATTAAAACCCGACAATTGTCACCTTCAACTTTATGGCACTAATTTTGCCACTTTAGAGAAGAAATCACTGAAATTTCTACTTCATGGCAGATGATAACAGACTTGAATTGTCAGCTAACCTGTGATGTTTTAAAACGTTGGAAATTATCATAGGATCACTTCACAATCACAAATACTTGTTATCTGGACTCACACATGAGGATCAAACGAATAATTCAGTCATGACACATTTTTACTTGTTCATGAAAGGAGTCTTGCTGAGGCACAGGCTGCATGCTTCACACAGTGGAACTAGGAACTTCCCCAACACATTTGCCACATACCCAACTCAATGCTACAACTTCCCATGCTTGGAGTAAAACACCAGACGTGGCAGAAAGCCACTTAATTTTCCACACTGCACTGGATAAAAAGATTATATTCATTAAAACCCGACAATTGTCACTTTCGCCTTTATTGTCAGGTAACCTGTAATAGTTCAAAAGGTTGGAAATTACCATAGTACCACATCTCGAACTCTCACATGGTTATAAGACAAATAATTCAGTCATCTCAGATTTTACTTGCTCATGAACGGGGCCTTGCTGAAACACACACTGCATGCTTCACACAGTGGAAAATACCCAAATTAAGGCTGTAACATTTCATGCCTGGAGTACAGCACCAGACGTGACAGAAAGCTAAGCAGGCAAATTCGCATCCCCAGCCAAGAGCAATGAATATGCCACATATCGTGCTCAGGAACTTGTACATGCAATCCTTGCCACAGGTAAAGCATTTGAAGCTTTTTATCCAAACGCAGTCAATGCTTTTGGCTGATTCTGGCTCTCCTAAGACATCTTCAAAGGCTACCTAGAGGAGGAAACATTGACGGAAGATATAAGCGAATGTTTGGTAGTGTCCATTCTGATCAGGAAATTGATATTTTTATTTCAGTTCAAAATATATTGACTGGTTGATTTTATTTTGATCAAGAATGTTTAGCGGTTTTTGAAAATGAAATTGTGACTGAACCGAAATTACAACTATCAGTTCAAACTTACCGAGACAAGTTTCAAGATGCTGCCATCGAACGTTCCTCGGTAAGCTACTTTTGAAGGCCAATTAGAAAGAAATGACATTTTCTTATCATGACTCCTGGCCTTTGTGTCTTGGCAAGTTTGGCATTGGGAAGATGAATGAAAACGAGCAGCGACTACTAGAGATGTGCTCGTACCACGACCTCAGCTTCACCAATTCATTTTTTCAGACGAAGCCACAGCACAAGTGTCTTGGAGGCATCCCCGGTCCAAACACTGGTGCCAGCTGGACTTGATCATCACGAGACGGTCTGCCATGAAGGGTGTGCTTCTTACTCGTACATTCCACAGCGCTGACTGCGACACCGATCACTCGCTAGTTTGCTGTAAAATGAAGCTTCAGCCAAAGAAGATCCACCACTTTAGGCAAGCGGGTATACCACGCATTGATGTGAGCAAGACGTCATATCCAGTCAAGGCTGAGGAATTCATTTACGCCCTCTCCAAGGCGTTCAGTTCAGAACCTCCCTAGTGCCAAAGAGAGATGAGATGAGATCACATCAGAGATACTGTGTAGAGCACAGCCACAAGGATCTTTGGTCAGAAGCAGACAAAGAACAACGACTGGTTTGAGGCCAACTCCGCCACACTCATGCCAGCCATTAAAAAGCGTCGCAGTGCCCACCTGGAATACAAGCGTTCCCCCTGCCAGAGGACACTACAGGCATACAGGTCTACCAGAAGCAAAGTGCAGAGGTTAGCACGGCAGTGCGCCAATGAATACCGGCTTCAGCTCTGTCAGAGCATCCAGTCAGCAGTAGATATCGGAAACATCAGAGGCATGTACGATGGCATAAAGAAAGCAATGGATCCCACGAAGAAAGTGACAGCACCACTGAAGTCTTCCGCAGGCGATACCATCCACGACAAGGGCAGGCAGATGGAGCGCTAGGTGGAGTACTACTCTGAACTGTACTCCAGAGAGAACCACGTGATCAACGATGCCCTCAACGCCATTGAAAACCTTCCTTTTATGACCAAACTGGATGAGAAACCTACTGCGGCAGAACTAAAGAAGGCCTTAGAGAAACTGACCTCAGGTAAAGCCCCAGGGAAGGATGGCATCCCAGCAGAAGTCATCAAGTGCGGCGGCAGCGTGCTGTTCACACACCTGCACGACCTCCTCTGCCAGTGCTGGGATGAAGGTGCAGTACCTCAGAACATGAGAGACGCCAACATCGTAACCCTGTACAAGAACAAGGGCGACAGAAGCGACTGCAACAACTACAGGGGCATATCCCTTCTCAGCATCGTGGGTAAAGTCTTCGCACGAGTCATCCTGAACAGACTGCAGACGCTTGCTGACAGAGTGTATCCAGAGTCTCAGTGCGGGTTCCGCGCAGAGAGGTCCACAATCGACATGATCTTCTCCATCAAGCAACTGCAGCAGAAGTGCAGAGAACAACATAGACCCCCCTTCCTGGCCTTTATAGACCTCACCTAGGCATTCGATCTGGTCAGCAGAGACGGATTCTTCAAAATCCTGACGAAGATTGGATGCCCTCCAAAGCTGCTAAGCACGGTCTAGTCCTTCCATGACGACATGAAAGGCACAGTGCAGTATGATGGCTCATCGTCCGACCCCTTCAACGTCCACAGCGGAGTGAAATAAGGCTGTGTCCTTGCCCCCACGCTCTTCGGCATCTTCTTCGCTGTCCTGCTTAAGTACGCTTTCGGGACGTCCACAGAAGGGATCTATCTGCACACGCGATCAGACGGCAGACTGTTCAACCTGGCACGACTGAAGGCAAAGAGCAAAGTAAGAGAAGCAACCATTAGGGACATGCTCTTTGCAGATGATGTTGCTCTAGCCACTCACACAGAAGCTGAACTACAACGCCTGATGGACCGCTTTGCTAAAGCATGCGATGAGTTCGGGTTGACCATCAGCCTAAAGAAAACCAACGTGATGGCTCAGGACGCGGATCCTCCCAGCATCATCATCAACAACTACAAACTAGAAGTAGTCAGTCAGTTCACGTACCTCGGCTCTACCATCACCAACAACCTCACACTCGATGCCGAGCTCAACAAGCGGATTGGAAAGGCGTCAACAACTTTCTCTAGGTTGTCGCAGAGAGTGTGGAACAACAGCATGCTGACCCTGAACACTAAGATCTCCGTGTACCGTGCCTGTGTGCTAAGCACCCTCCTGTACGCCAGCGAAACCTGGACCCTGTATGCCTCACAGGAGAAAAGACTGAGCACCTTTCACATGCGATGCCTCCGACGCATACTCGGGATCACCTGGAGCGATCGAGTGACAAACAACGAGGTGCTTGAACGTGCCAAGATTCCCTGCATGGTCACACTCCTCCGCCAACGTCGCATCAGATGGCTGGGCCATGTACGTCGAATGGATGACGGACGGATCCCCAAAGACCTTCTTTATTCGAAGCTTGCCTCTGGCAGAAGATCGATCGGACTGCCACATCTCTGCTTCAAGGATGTCTGCAAGCGCGACATGAAAGCCCTTGAGATCGATGTCAACACCTGGGAAGAGCTTGCTCTAGACAAGCCCAGCTGGCGACGTGCTCTGATCACTGGTCTGAAAGCCGGCGAGGACAAGCTACGACTGCTCGCTGATGAAAAACGATCTCAGATGAAGAGGAAGCAGCTCCAACCCACACCAGACTTAACCTTCAAGTGCAGCAACTGCAGCAAGGATTGGCACTCCCGTGTGGGGCTCCATAGCCACAGAAGACGCTGCACAACTACCAACCGGGACACCTGTCATGGGCTCATTTCCATCGTCTCTCGAGACTAACGGATGCCAACAACAACATATATATATATATACATACATATATATATATATATATATATATATATATATACTTATATATATATATATATATATATATATATATATATATACTATATATATATATATATATATATATATATATATATATATATATATGAGTGTGTGTGTGTGTGTGTGTGTGTCTGTGTCTGTGTCTGTGTGTGTCTGTGTCTGGGTGTGTGTGTGTGTGAAATGGTATAATTACATTCAGATGAATAAGGCATTCCGCAACGGCCGGAAAAATAAGTCACAATAATGAAAACTGATAGAAACTTGTTAATTGCAATCAGTTAAATTTAATTTGAATACAGGTTCACTTCATAGTATTTATTTTAAAGGAAACATATAGCGGAAACATTTAAAGCAAGCAAATGAAAATATACAAAACCAAATACAACAAATAATATCTTGAGATTCTATATACTAGGAGATATTCTTAAAATCTGAAAATAAGAAATATATAGCTACATACTTAAATTCTAAGAAAATTTAAATTTGATAGTTTACCTTAACTTGAGAGTTTAAATCCTGGGATCTCTATTATTCAGATCAATGTCGCCCATTACAAAATTTATTTTCTTCTCCTTGTATGATGTGAGCCTTTCTTTAATTTATAAAGACAGACACAATTATCTTTGAATGAAAAGAAATCTTTGAGAGATAATTACTGCAGATTTTCATGCAATGCTGACTATTGTCTTTGTGTACCGGCCTTAACCGTCACCGGAAGAATGATTTTCTGTTTATGTGCAGATACAACAATTTTCGGCTTGTTGGCAAGATCACCTTTAATATCTTTGTACTTTGTAAGCTTGGGCAATCTCAACACTTCTTTTCGGTGTTTAGTTTTCTTTTCCTTTGCCTCTATTTAGTAATTGCCTTCAACAAAGACTAAATGACTGCTTAGGGCTCAGAAATAATTTTAAATTAGTCCTCTCGGAGACTAGTGAGTTGTTACAGTTACCCGTCCCTATCCTTATTAAGTAGACAGACTGAACTTCTCTCCACTACACTATTTTCTCTGTTTTTAAGGAAAGTTACAGGTAACCGCCGACTCAAGTTTCATACTTAATTTGGTCAAATTCATGAAAACATTCAGTGTTGTTTGTAGTAAAGATGGAACGTTTTACACTATCCTAATACATTACACCGTGCATCAGTCTGAAAGAATTCTTCGATTTATGTTTATAGTAATCGCGTATACAGTGATCCTTTTCAGTAATCTAGTTCAACTTTTAATATAGAGTAACGTTCCCTTTAACACGCTGTGGCAGAATGTGAGTTCAACCTGTGAGAGAATATCATTTTGTGATATTTCTTCTCCTCAGACATATTCGCACACATTAAGACTTTCACTCTGATAGATATGAATAGGAAGGGGCGTCCAGTTGCCACCGACTTAGATATTCCGAAACAAATTTTAGTCAAACCTCCATTTCTAGAGATCTACCCAAGGGCACATGCAAGGCCGGATTGAATGAGAAGCAAATTGAACAGTTGCTCCAGGATCCGTACCCGATGATGTTCCAGCAAAGGAGTAAATATGTATCAGGAGGTTCTTTTAAACTGGTCCAGAGCCTGCCGCCACCTTAATCTGAACTAGAACGGATTTCAAGCGAAAGATTGCCTGACTAGCTAGAAGATCTGGAAGGTTCGAACAGGCTGACCCCAAATTCAAGTTCGGCCAATCGATTGATGTCTAGACGATGTAAAATGTATAAATAGATTAAAATGGTGTGCTGTGCATTATATGAATGTTGGTGAAAATCGGAGGAGACGCTTAAAATATTTCTTTTAACTGTATGCTAGTACAATTGTACAATTCTGAATCTGTAATTGTGAAGATAGTGATTGCCCGGGGTAGGTGTAACATTCTAAACAGACGAAAATAATTTCAAGTTTCTCTGGCGCCTTACTTCTAACTGATCTGACTCGAAAAGTCTTTGAAAGAGAAACTTTTTCCACATGAAAAATCACCCACTCAATATCGAAAAAGTGTCACTGTTGCCGCGACTAATACTAACGAGTGGATAATAGATATGACTCTCCATTTTCTTGAGTTCATATACAAGCCTTGTCTCTTATTGCATATTTATCAAAGGAGCCGTGTATTTTAGAGGTGTTCGGCGGTGTGGCTTTTAGCTTCTTTGCACCAATGCTTTTAATGATTCTACGTTATGCTGACACCGATTAGTCTGCTCGGCTTGTAGACAAGACCATCTTTTCTCTCGTTTGTGTCATGCTTCCAAACTTCCATTACAAGAAAACTGACTCCTTTTAAAGTTCTCCAGTCGTAGTCTTACCTTTGGCATTGCAAAGTCTTCCCTTAGAATGTATCCATTATGTTTTTCGTTCTGCATTTTATCTCAATAAAATCAGCCCTTCTCATTGACTCAATTTTTTCTCCATGTAATTTGTAGCTCGTTCAATTTTTACATAATCTTCAGCTGTCTAATGGAAAGGTGTCTGACTTTAGATTTATAGCGCATCTCTCATTACTCATTCTCCTTTGTTGTACAAAACTTGTGTACATTACAGGAATTTCGTGTCTGTGTGGGTAAATGTATGAATTTCTTATTGCGCGCTCAATGGCGCATAATTACCACTGCCTAAGAAATTAATTTATGGGAAGATCATGATGATAAATTCCAAGAGCACAAACTTCAAAGAGGATGGATCGATCAAAGTCAATCAAAAAGACAAACATTTAAACTAAGAAGAATACTGTAGCGTACGTTTAATATGACAAACCTTCAATATTATAGCACATAAGACTTTACGGCTGACTCTCATAAAAATAGAACCGATACTAACTAAAGGAAAAATAACTGAAAAAATAATGTAACATTACCAAATGTATATACTTACGTACTGTACTACTGATCTATATCACGCAAGCATGGATGTGCTAATAAAAACTATTCCCCCACTACCACAAAAATGAATTATCTAAATGTGAATGAATAAAAATTCTTTGCGTCAGATATTTTTCTTCCTGCAGCGTATAGGCGGGCCAACAAAAAAAAATAATATAGTTTTGCGTTTCATGCAAATCTGCCGCTGGGAAGAAATGGGTAAATGGAGAGATATTTAGGTTGCGCAGTGCACCAAGTTCTTCATCCCAAGACATTTTTCAAGATATCTATCTCTGCTTTGCCGCTAGAAAAGTTATATATCCTCTTCTTTACCTTTACATCCATACACAGGTAATTATGATATATGGTAGGCATAAATGTATCATCTGAATTAAGCCATAAAACAACGTTAATGTTTTCCCCTTATAAATTGTGATGTTTAAGTTTAAGCAATGAATAAAATCTATGCACTTAATTAATTCAGTATTTCCAGTATTGGTATGCGATAAAGAAATATAGATTAAACATCTGTCTCGTAAGTCAGATCAAACGTGTATGATGAAAGGTACATGTAATAAATAATAATATTGACTGTCGAAATCTAAATCAATCAAATGCATAAGTCTATGCAAATAAAACAAAATGTTAGAAATAAAATATCTTTACGTATCTTAAGAATTTTCTAAGAGCATCAACAGGGCAATGTGTTAATGGTGGTGCTGAGCCATGCAATGTTTTATCAATTTAAGGAATGACTTGTGATGTGAACTTTTCTCGACTCTTCATTGGCAATTAAAAATACCAATGAAAACAAGATTACATAAATATACATGATGACCACATACAATATATATCAATTTCATTCATACTATACTTCGATTATTCAAAGGAATACAGTAATTAATAACAAACGCCATGCCTTGCACGAAACCAGCGTTACAAAACCTCACCAAAACAATTGTAAAAACGGTTATCTATACGATTTTGCAACAAAAAGGACACCACATTATCCAAGACAATGTGACATCTTAGACTACAACAAAGAGATTCTCACATTTATATAATGCATTGATAGGAATTAGATTTTAAATTAATTGAACAGAGTTGTGTAAAATAGTATTGAGTATGTTGCAGTGGTGTGTAATAATTCTACATCAATGTGTAAAATTGTATAGAGTATGTTGCAGTGTTGCGTAATAATTCTACATCAGTGTGTAAAGATGTATAGAGTATGTTGCAGTGTTGTGTAATAATTCTTCATCAGCGTGTAAACTTTTGGAGTGAATCACCAGGAACGTTTAAAAGTATTCACAAAATATATTACTTGCTTGCCTTACAAATACCATCAGTATTCTTTCTGTCAATACAAAATATGTGTCTAAAACTCAAACTTGCAAGATATAGACCTGGAATTACATAGGCGTGTGGCTGGTTGATTACAGGATAATGACACAATCACATGCTTGTGAGTCTTATTTAGATAGAACAAAGATTTTTGCTATTCTTTCGTGGGGAGGCTGAGAAGCGGTATACTAAACACTCCCATTTTCTCAACTTCCAAATCTCTCTGTATGCTCTCTGTATATTTTATGTAAATAAAATAAAATGCTCGGAATTCTGTCTACTTCAATAACTTGTTACATGCATTGAATTCACCATAATCGATCTTGGAGAGGCAATATAAGTGGCTCAGTATAAAAATTAACAATGGCCATGCAAATCAGTATTACCATCTTGCAAGTTACGCTCTTGGTATCTCTGTCAGTCATAGAACATGAATTTTGGGAAGAATTTATCATCACAGAGGGAGTAGTTTCAACGGGCCTTCTGTGGTTTGCAAATTGCAAATGAAACATAAAATTTACCAAACGTAAAGTGAATTTACCTCAGAATTGTTTTCTTAACGCAAAAGAGAGCATTTTTCGTTTTGACCCCATACGGAGCATAGGTTTGCGTAGCATGTACGCCGATATTAACTCTAAGGCCGTCCAACAATTTTTGAATGCAACGTATTAAATAAGACAAAGATGATATCAAGAAGAGGTTCTTCCTGAAATGTCTTCAATTTATATCAAATTATCTTAATTAATATTAATTACATTCTTTCGCCCAATGACAAAGAGAGCCTTACAACTCTTAGAGTCATCATCTATACATGAAATACATACGTGTTTTGTTCCCTGTTGCAGCAAAGACGGAGTTTGATATGACGTTGGGCAATGTACATCCTGTCAGGCAGAAACATATTCAAACACCATATCCAACAATTACTTACATCCAATTCAAACAACAATAATGCTGTTCAGTATAGCTTTCCGCATCATTAACTCTTTCCATATATTTTTCTTCTTCTATCTCAGACTTAAAACACATCAGAAGATATAAAATATTCGATTCGATCCAGTTAATAATATTCACGAGCAGACGTCAATGGCAACATTCATATATATATATATATATATATATATATATATATATACATATATATATATATATATATATATATATATATATATATATATATATATATATATACTATACTATATATATATATATATATATTTGTGTGTGTATGTGTGTGTGTGTGTGTGTGTGTGTGTGTGTGTGTGTGTGTGTGTGTTAAGATTCCACGTATAAATCTCAACCCCTCAAACTCACTAGCTCATAAAACTTAAAAGTTATATTAAAGATACGTTTCCTGATATTTTTAAGCCACATCGACGGGGTTTATATCAAGCTTAATTACAAAGTTTTCACAAGTGATTATATCATAACATTTTACGACTAATATATACGCAATTATAAAAATTCAATTGATTCCAAATATATCCATTAAAAAGTTGTAGAGAAATGAAAACCCCGCAGTGAGAAAACAAATGAAGACCGTGGAGAAGAATATTAATGTCTCACAAATTAATTGAAAATAAATGTGTATCGGATAACACTGAAATCAAAACACGAGGCATATTAAACATTAAGTATTTATTCAAGAGATAGTGAACTAACGACTTATTTGATAATGTTTTCAATAGAAATTTAATAACGAACGGTAGAGACTAAACTTTCTAACATTAAGATATATAATATGAGTAACAGAATTTATTCGATAAAATCGTAATCAGGTGCATAGTTCTTATTTTTCCACACAGCAATGGATAAAACGAACATATTCATTTAAATCCTACAATTGTGACATTCGCCTTTATTGTTAGGTAACCTGTAATCGTAAAAAGGTTGGAAATTATCATTGTACCACACCTGGAATTCTCACATGCTTATAAGACGAATAATTCAGTCATCTCAGATTTTACTTGCTCATGAAGGGAGCATTGCTGAAGAACACACTGGATGCTTCACATAGTGGAACCAGGAATTCACGAAAGTACCCCAACACTTTTGGAAACCACCAAAATTAAGGCTGTAACGTCTCATGCCTGGAGTACAGCAACCAGACGTGACAGAAAGCTACGTAGGCAAATTCGCATTTGTAAACCTTAACCTCTCACACACATAAGCTGAACATACATATTACAGGTACGGTTCCTGAAATTTTGAAACCACATAAACGGCTCAATAATAAGATGGTGGGAATCATCCATCTCAAAGTCAGCTATAAATGGTTTTCACTAGTGAGTATAACAGAACACCTTACGGCCAAACAATCGACAATTACAAAAATGCAATAAAACTATTATTCCAAATATAAAACATGGAAAGGTCAGTGGAGGAAATGGACAACACATGAGTGAGAAAGTAAATGAAGACAATAAAAGATTTTAGGAATATATCTCACAAATTAAAAAATAAAGTTTCACGATAACACTGAAATCAAAACAAGAAACAATGTACACATAAATATTTATTAAAGATGTATGCAACTAATAACTTATTTTACAATGTTTTGAATAGATTTTTAATAGAATTGCAGAGATAAAACTTTTAAACACAGATGGTAACAGAATTAATTCGGTAAAATAATAATTTGGTATATAGTTCGTATGTCTTCACACTTCACTGGTAAAAAAAAATACTTGTACCAAATTCGACTTATGGTACTAATCTTGGCACTTCACGGAAGATATCACTGTAATTTGTATTCCTGGCAGATGATACACTTGAATTGTCTGGTAATTGGAATATTTCGAAACGTTGGAAATCATCGTAGTACCTCTTATCAATCACAAATAGTTATTATTTGGAAATGACACATGGTCAGCAGCCGAATAAATCAGTCGTCACATATTTTTACTTCCTCATCAACGGGGGGCCTTGCTGAAACACACACTACATGCTTCACACAGTGGAACTAGGAACCAATTCAGACAAGTTCCCCAACACCTTTGGAAAATACCCAAATTGACGATATAACATCTCATCTGTGGAGTACAGTACCACTTATCAATCACAAATAGTTATTATTTGGAAATCACACATGGTCAGCAGACGAATATATCAGTCGTCACATATTTTTATTTGCCCATGAACGGGGCCTTGCTGAAACACACACTGCATGCTTCACACAGTGGAACCAGGAAGCAATTCATGCAAGTTCCCCAACACTTTTGGAAAATACCCAAATTAAGGCTGTAACATTTCATGCCTGGAGTACAGCACCAGACGTGACAGAAAGCTAAGCAGGCAAATTCGCATCCCCAGCCAAGAGCAATGAATATGCCACATATTGTGCTCAGGAACTTGTACATGCAATCTTTGCCACAGGTAAAGCATTTGTAGCTGTTTATCCACACGCAGTCAATGCTTCGGGCTGATTCCGGTTCTCCTAAGACATCTTCAAATGCTACCTAGAAGAGAAGTCATTCAAGGAATATATAAGCTAATCTTTGGTTGTGTCCATTCTGATCAGGAAATAGACGGGGATTTTCATCTCAGTTTTAAATATGTTGACTGGTTAAATCAAGAATATTTTGGAGTTACTGGAAAATGCAACTGAACATAAACTGCAACTATACATTCCAACTCTCCATACCTCTTTCAACATTCTGCCATCAAACTAACGTTGCTAGTTCCTTTTTTTATAATTAATTATATCCTCCTAAAATTCTTGTAAAGAATTCTTGAATAAAACACGTTTGTAGGCGATTGAAAGAAATTATTTTTTATGTTTTACATACACGCAAATATAAATTTACACATTAAAGTGAATGGCCAATATGCACAGATTTGGTTAAAAGAGACAATGTTCAACTTCAAACCCTGGCATCGAAGCCATCATAACGAAACCTGACAACGCACATTTTTAATTCCAATCAGTGTAACTTTAATTTGAATATAGATCCACAGCATAGTATAAATTTGAAGGAAAACATACAATGGAAAACTTTCAACCAAGCAAACGAAAATATGCGAACAAGAAAAACAAATACAAAAAGTAATTTCTTGAAATTCCGAGTTCTATGAGTCAAAGAAAATTTAAGTTTAATTTATTACCTTAATATGCGAGTTTAACTCCTGGGGATCTCTGTTTACAAGATCAAGATCTGCCATGACAAAATTTATTTTCCACTTCTATAATATGATCTTTTCTTTCGCAAGCACCGCTCTAATACTGCCTTCAACAAAGCCAAAAACCAATTTATAAAGACAGTGACAATCCTAGCACAATAAAAATATGTAGTTACCTTCGATCTGCATAAAAATGTGGACTATTGTCTTTGTTTCACAGCCATAACCGTCACCAAATGAGCGATTTTCTTTATCTTATGTTTATGTAGATACAACAATTTCTGGCTTGTTGGCAAGATCACCTTTCGTCTCTCTACCACGCAGACCTGGGCACTTTCAGCACTTTGTTCGGTGTTCATTGTTTGTTTTGTTTCTCTCTGATTCGTTAGTGATTCTACAAAAGACTCTCTCTCTCTCTCTCTCTCTCTCTCTCTCTCTCTCTCTCTCTCTCTCTCTCTCTCTCTCTCTACATATATATATATGTGTGTGTGTGTGTGTGTGTGTGTGTGTGTGTGTGTGTGTGTGTGTGTGTGTAATGAGGGCTCAGACATAATTTCAAATCAGTCCTGCCTGAGACTACTGAGTTGCTACAGTTACCCCATCCATATTTCAGTATACATTATATTTTTCTCCACTACAATATTGACTATGTTGCTAAAGAAAAGCACAGGCGTCATCCTTAAATGGGTCAAATTTATCAAAATATTAGATTTTGATCGCTGTAAAGAGAAAACAATTGACATTATTCTAACACAATACACATTGAATCAATTTACCACAATTCTTCGATTGCACTATTGTCTCTGTTACTAAGGAAAATTACAGGTAATCGCCGACTCAAGCTTCATACTTAAATTGGTCAAATTCATCAAGACATTCAATGTTGTTTCTAGTAAAGACGGAGCGTTTGACATTATTCTAATGCATAAAACCTTGCATCAGTTTGAAACAATGCTTCGATTTCTTGAGAGTATTCGTGTGTACAGTGATCCTTTTCAGTAATCTAGCCGTAATATTAATATGGAGTAATTCATGTTTAAGAAGCTATGGCTAAATGTAAGTTCGACCTGTCATAGAAAGAGAATGTCATTTTGTGATATTTCATATCAGATATATTCGCACACATTAAGACTTCCACTCTGATAGACATTAATTGGAAAAGGTGTCTAATGAGGGTTATCTTCCCTTGAATCCGCTAGGTGGCAGCATGGAATAGTTCGGTCCAAGATTACTTCTGCATTACTTCCCACTTGACAAAACAGGCAAAGAATCTATAGCATCTTCATCTTGCTTTAAACAATGTCTCGAGCTTACGGATCATGGACACTGCCATCGCTCAGAGAGGAGTTATAAAGACGAGGAGCTAACATATCTTGGCGAAAAAAAGGAGTTAATCGGTTGGTAGGTATATATCAAGGATAATAGATGATGTTGTTGTCAACAATGGAAAATATCATTTTCTCATATTTGCATAGAAAATGCAATACGCATCAGTTTTCGCACAATTGACTTTCATTCTTTGATTTAATTATTCCTCAGCAGATTCATTCACCTAAAATTATATTAAATGAAATCTGACGAACGCTCGAGACCGCCTTAGAAACGATTTAATCTGCTTTTTGGAAATATACGAGATTGTTACTGATGGTTATTTCTTGCATTTCACATATATTGGATACATTATTGAGAGAATATTACATCTGTATTATAGTCAAATGTAAATTTTCTTTTCTGTTCTCAGGTTAGAGAACAAGTTTGATCAATATTGTGTACCAGGACCAGAGTTTTGCATGTCTACGCTGCATGATAAACTCTATCATGATGGCCATAGTGATATAAACTTTATAAGGGTGAACATGGATGAAATTAGAGGTACTTGGGCAAATTTGACAAGACGATCGACAGAAGTGCATCACATTTGTATCATGAATGCATCCTGAGAAACATAGGGGCAGCAGAAGAATGATATGTTCTATATTCGGGCTGCATGTCGCGCTGAGATGTCAAAATCAGTTACATACAAAATTGAAAATGCTTTTGATAAGCCGGAATGGGTCCTAGTGCCCACTGCAAACATGTCTGTGCTGTACTTACAGCAGTATTTGATCTGTGATCTCGAGGACACTGTTTACTTGAAGAAACTTGTGCTCACAGTTTACAAAAATTTTATCAGACACATAAGTACAAAGGATCACCTATTAAGAGTAGAGACTTGAATATACCAGGTCATTATGAGGTGACAAACTTGGACGTTGATGCACGCCCTACAGAATATCAAAATAACAAGAGATATCAAGACTTCTTTGAACATGGAAAGAATTTCAGCAATGCTATTTTATCAGCTTTTTCAACCACCTAAAGCTATTGCAGTTGCCCATGACCTTCATTACTTTAAATTAATTTATGAGCACCATTATCTTAAGATAATCTATTTAACATGCATAGACTTAACAACAAGCATGCCAATTGAAAGAAACACTCGCAATAAAGGTAAAAGTGCAAAATGGAAGGAAGAAAGGTGTTAAAAATTATTGTCATCAAAGTTTGGGCGTATATGTAACTTGACAAAGATGGCAGACAAATTCAATTGGCCATATATATATATATATATATATATATATATATATATATATATATATATATATATATATATATATATATATATATATATATATATATATATATATATATATGAAAGAGAAAGATAGAGAACATAACCGATGGAGCGATAAAAATGAACAAGTGTGCTTGCTGTGATAATTGTGAATACAAATTTCTGAATTCTCGTTTATGAACACACAGCCTTTATCCAAAAGAATACTTTAATGTGAGAGCAAAAAGCGGATACATTATCATCAGTAGTCCAAATCAAATCATGTGGTTCTTTGCGTTTTTCACTTTTGCACTGACAGTTATTAAAATGTAAGATGATTTAGGAAACTACACTGGATTTGGAGCATTGAAATATCTGATGGAATGTTTAAACTGTTTAAACATTAGCTGTGCATATATTTCATTGCCTTATAATGAGTGAATAAAATATATTAAAGCAATCAGTTGCACTTTTTATGTTTATTTATCAAGTTCTTTCTTCCACGAACTGAAGTGCAAAACAATGCATGTCATTTTCAACTATTGTCTAGATTTTCACTAATCCACAATAATCAGCAAATAAGAAAATAAGTTAATAGAAATGAACTTACAACAGATAACAAATTTCAGTAAAGTCTAATGTTAATATAATGTGTCCTTTGATCCATCGAAAAAGAAAATAAGACATCATATGTTTTCATTTATACATATAATATGAATCATGTATTATTAGGGATAATACAAGATCTAAAGTTGCATAGAATGTAACAAATGTAAATTATTTCAAATGACAATTTTGCCGGAGTAACCAGCTTTGGTTCACAAAGAAGTTTGTAAGTTTTTCCAAGTACACGTTTGCTTGCATTTTTTTGTTTTTGTCTTCCATAACAGTCTCCCCAGTCATTCGATGTTTCTTTTGGTAGAAAGTTGGAATGTTTAATGGGATATCTTGTCTAATAAACAGATCTTGTACATTAAATCTCTTGTCTGCCATTGCTGAATCTTAGGGATTACACATGTTAACCAGACTGCCCATCTCAACAATTTGCTTGTCACTAGTTTACCCTACATAAGTTGGGGATACATAACTGACCAGTCCGCCTGATGTGGCTCCAATTAATGCTTTGACTGTATTTCAGGTTTTTTTAATTTGACAAGGTGGCATACTGTGATACTGCTGACTTTGGTCTCTTCACAGGACTCTCTGTTCCGTCCAAGATTACCCTAGTTAATATCCTATGACATTGCTGTTTAAAGTCAAATGGGACGTAATATTGTATCAGTGCTTTTGATGGTCAAAGTTCAACTTATATCCACTGCGTTGTAAGCTATTACGTATGGCTGATTCAGAGGCCCCAAATAAACGGGAGATTTCACAATTTGTTGTGTCTCCGCAGCTTCATCAAAACTTTGAAAAACTGATCCATTGCACTGACATTCACTATTCCGTTCTGTACATAAGTAAGGCTGTATGCTGCTCGGCCAGGAGTGCAGAAAACAAATCTGAACCATACACATGTCTGGAGTCCAGTATAGAAATGTATGCCCCCATCATCCTTTTCAAAACTGGAAATTGAGAACATAGGTTGCTTTAGAGTTTGCGTCTCAAACGAAGAGAATATAGGCTCCTATTTCTCAGTAACTAGTTCATCTGCAATGTCAGTATCGTTGTCAACCACAATCTCCGTCACATCTACTTCAAAGATAATATCTGATTAGAGCGATAATGTGGACGTCTGTTGGGCACTTCTTTTCAATGCACGGTCTTGTCATTATAAACTCTCTAGTCAACATGTCAACACACTTGGTACTGCTGTTATCTTCAGTCTCTTGAAAAGAGGGGTTGTATCTAAAGAAATATTGAAACGTTATCCTTAAGATTTCTTTTGAAAGTAATTCATTTTATAATTTAGTAACAATCGTATCAACAGTGTTGTGAATATATATCCAGATTTGCTTTCACATTGAACCAATGCGTTAGTAGGTGGGTGGGGTACATCAAAAGAAAAGGAAATTACTGGAAAGATTAGGTACAGTTCTTGTATATTTAATAATACTTATTTATACGTGACGTCAAACTAAACTATATTCGTTGGAAATGAACAAAAGCATAGCAAACATAGCTTACCACGTACGGTTTCTTGAATGTAATTGTCATCTGTGAAGTGCAATCTGCAGACTCCACTGGACGAGCTACACTCTTTAAACGGGTCCCTGCCTCTTCGTATCACATGTAT
The DNA here is from genome assembly GCA_016617855.1 of Megalonaias nervosa. NCBI lineage: Eukaryota > Metazoa > Mollusca > Bivalvia > Unionida > Unionidae > Megalonaias > Megalonaias nervosa. The sequence continues at coordinate 132,273 of JAECUM010000916.1, forward strand.
CCAGTCTTTCCTCTATTTTTCCTCAAGGAACGAATGTCCTCCTCTATTATGATAACCAGGTACACAGCAACACGTCCTCGGAATTGTTATAATTTAATGCTTTCAGCTTTTGACAGTTGTTTCTCGCTCGACTGAATACAGTAGATTGCCCTAGCGAACTATAAATTCCGAGGGGTCACCATAGATTGGGACCGGGTATTTCTTTGGCGCCACCAACTGGGCAGATAACTGGCTACGATTCCTCATTTCCACCCACTTTTGGTATACGTAATAGATTTTATTCCAACCTCCATTTCTAGAGATCAGCCAAGGGCACATGTGAGGCCATATTGAATGCGGAGCAATTGGAACAGTTAATATAGGGACCACACCCGACGTGTTCGTGCAATAGAGTAAAGTTGCATTTAAACTGATCCTGAGCCTGCAACCACTTAAATCCGACTTTGATCACATTTCAAACGAACGATTCCCTGACTAGCTATAAGATCTGAAAGGTAACCACACCATGACCCCAATTAAAATTCGACCTATCGGTTGATGTCTGGACGATATAAAACTTGAAAATAGAATAAAATGACATGCAGTGTGTAAATGTTGGTGGAATTTGGCCGAGAACTTAAAATATTTCTTTCAAATGTAAGTTAGTAAATTCTTGGGTCTAAAATTGTGACGATAGTTCTGACCCGGGTCAGCTGTAACAATCTCAACAGATGGAAATTATAAAATTTCAAATTTTCTCTGGCACTTTACTTCTCATGTGTCTGATTTGAAAAGATCCGTGGTCAATCTTTGAAAGGGAAAATTTCGCATTCATTACAGATATCTGTCACTGTTAATACTAGCAAGTCCATGGATAGATATGAAACTCCATTTTCTTATACAAGCCTTGTCTTTTATTGTATTTTTATCACAGTGGCTATGAATGTGAGGGCTTTTGGTGACACGGCTTTAACCTTCTTTGCACCAATGCTTTTAATGATCCTACATTATGCTGACACTGATTTGTGGGCTTCTAGACAAAACCATTTTGCCTCTCTTTGTGTTATGCTTCAAAACGTCTGTTACAAGAAAACTAACTTGATTTTTTAAGTTCTCCTGTCATTGTCTTAAATTAGGAATGGAGAAACCTATCCTTCAGAATATTCCAGTGATAGTTTTCGTTCTGCATCTTTATCTCGACAAAATCAGTCCTTTTCAATTAGTTCACTTTTCCGCCATATAATTTAAAGATTGTACTATTCTCCGGCTGTGTTTAGAAAGCTGTCTGACTTGAGATTTGTAGCGCTTCTCCCAGTACTCAAGAGCTCTTTGTTGTAGAAAACTTGTACATATGACCGTCATGTCTAAATGCGTAAATACATGCACTTCTTGGTGTGTGTTCAATGTCGCAGAATTACTACAGCCCTAAGAAATTCATTGGTTCTGAAGATCACTGATATGATACACTCCCTTAGTACCAGTTTAAAAGAAGATGAATTCATCAAATTCAACCTAAAAGAAAATTATTTAAAACTCAGAGGTGTACCGTTCAGTACATTTAAGATGGTAACCGGCGAACCTTCTGTCCTAGAGAACTTTAAGACCAGACTTTACGATAAGATAGAACCGTCACTATATGATATCCTCACATCTATACAGCGCATTGATAGAGATGTTTAAATCCACTTGAATAGAGGTCTTTCAAGGAGTGTAGGATTTGTTGCAGCGCTGTGTGCGGAATCTAGATTTGTATTAACATTCTGCAGTGATTCACTAGAAATCTTTAATATATTACTGATATATGTGTTATTAGTTCATTACAGATACCATTAATATTCTTTTGTTCAATACAATACATTTTTTGAAACTCAAAATTGCATGATGCCGGTTTTAGCCCTGGCATTACATAGGTCTGATTGATTACAGGATAACGACACAAACACTATCTAGCTAGTTTTGTTTAGATAGAACAAAGAACTGTTCTAGATATGTGTAGGGAGGGGTGAGAAGGGGCATAATAATCACTCCCCTATCCTCTACTTCAGATCTCTAGGTCCATTATCTGAAAGTGATTAAAATTTTAGCAGTGTTGTGTATTTCAACAAACCTTCCACACATACATTGAAGTCTCCATAATTGATCTTGTGGAAGAACTCGCATGTGAGAAACCACGGGTGCATGAACTGGGGGAACTGAAATAGGCATAACACAGATAAACGTCATGCTGAATTGTTAAATCTAAAAACTTTAAATGGACATGCAGCACGTTACTAGTACCTGCTGGTTATCCTCGTGTCATCTTAGCACATTGAATTTTCGGTAAGAACTTATCTTTATCCACGACGTACAAATCGCAAATGAAAAATACAATCTATCAGACGTGAAGTGAATTGATCCCATAAATGATTTCACAACTTAAAAGGGAACAATAATTTTAAAAGATGTTTGTGTCGTCGGCACGCAGTTACAGCTTACCAGGCGGCCCAGCATGAACTGAATGTGGCGAATTGAATAAGATAAGGACTAAGATGCAATCCTGAACATTTCTCGATTAAAACTAACTTTTTCAAATGAACAAGACAGCCTTAAGAATAGGATGACTAGAAGATACACGCGACATGGAAATGTGTTTTGATTCCCAGTTTCAGCAAAGACTGAGTTTGTTATGGTGCAGGGCAAAATATCCGACGTCAGACAGAGCCGTACTCCTACACCATATCCAACAATGACTGTCATTAATAGCTTTCCAAATCAATAACTATTTCCATGTATTTTGTTATTCTATCTCAGTTGAACTTAATACAATTCTGAAGATATAAAAAAAAATCCATTCCTTCCAGCTAATAACATCAACGCGAAGATGTCAATAAGAACACTTCAATATTTATATCACAGAAGAAAACCGGATTACACATCCATATCTAACCTCACACCAAACATGCATGATTAAGTGAGCATGCAATAAATGTTAAAATTATACTTGAAAAGCTTAACCTCTCACAGGCATAAGCTGAAAAGACATATTAAAAGTACGGTTCCTGATATTTTGAAACCACATAAACGGTTCAATAATAAGATGGTGGGAATCATCCATCTCAAAGTCAACTATAAACCGTTTTTACAAGTGAGTATAACATAACACTTTAAGGCCAAACAATCGACAATTACAAAAATGCAACAAAACCTTTATTCCAAATATAAAACATGGAAAGGTCAGTGAAGAAAATGGATTACACATGAGTGAGCAAATAAATGAAGACAGTAAAGGATTTTAGGAATATGTCTCACAAATTAAAAAATAAAGTTTCACGATAACACTAAAATCAAAACAAGAAACAATGTACACATAAATATTTATTAAAGATGTATGCAACTAATAACTTATTATACCATGTTTTGAATAGATTTTTAATAGCATTACAGAGACAAAACTTTTAAACACAGATGGTAACAGATTTTATTCGGTAAAATAATAATTTGGTATATAGTTCGTATGTCTTCACACTTCACTGGTAAAAAAACAATACTTGTACCAAATTCGACTTATGGCACTAATTTTGGCACTTCACGAAAGAAATCACTGTAATTTGCATTTCCTGGCAGATGCTACACTTGAATTGTCTGGTAATTGGAATGTTTCAAAACGTTGGAAATCATCGTAGTACCACTTATCAATTACAAATAGTTATTATTTGGAAATCACACATGGTCAGCAGACGAATATATCAGACGTCACATATTTTTATTTGCCCATGAACGGGGCCTTGCTGCAACACAAACTGCATGCTTCACACAGTGGAAACAGGAAGCAATTCACGCAAGTTCCCCAACACCTTTGGAAAATACCCAAATTAAGGCTATAACATTTCATGTGTGGGGTACAGCACCAGACGTGACAGAAAGCTAAGCAGGCAAATTCGCATCCCCAGCCAAGAGCAATGAATATGCCACATATTGTGCTCAGGAACTTGTACATGCAATCTTTGCCACAGGTAAAGCATTTGTAGCTGTTTATCCACACGCAGTCAATGCTTCGGGCTGATTCCGGTTCTCCTAAGACATCTTCAAATGCTACCTAGAAGAGAAGTCATTCAAGGAATATATAAGCTAATCTTTGGTTGTGTCCATTCTGATCAGGAAATAGACGGGGATTTTCATCTCAGTTTTAAATATGTTGACTGGTTAAATCAAGAATATTTTGGAGTTATTGGAAAATGCAACTGAACATAAACTGCAACTATACATTCCAACTCTCCATACCTCTTTCAACATTCTGCCATCAAACTAACGTTGCTAGTTCCATTTTTTATAATTAATTATGTCCTACTAAAATTCTTGCAAAGAATTCTTGAATAAAACACGTTTGTAGACGATTGAAAGACATTATTTTTTATGTTTCACATACACGCAAATATAAATTTACACATTAAAGTGAATGGCCAAATATGCACAGATTTCGTTAAAAGAGACAATGTACAACTTCAAACCCTGGCATCGAAGCCATCATAACGAAACCTGACAACGCACATTTTTAATTCCAATCTGTGTAACTTTAATTTGAATATAGATCCACAGCATAGCATAAATTTGAAGGAAAACATACAATGGAAAACTTTCAACCAAGCAAACAGAAACATGCGAACAAAAAAAAACAAATACAAAAAGTAATTTCTTGAAATTCCGAGTTCTATGAGTTGGAGATATTTCTAAAATATCAACATAAGACGTATAGCTACGTACTTAAAGTCAAAGAAAATTTAAGCTTAATTTATTACCTTAATATGCGAGTTTAACTCCTGAGGATCTCTGTTTACAAGATCAAGATCTGCCATGACAAAATTTATTTTCCACTTCTATAATATGATCTTTTCTTTCGCAAGCACCGCTCTAATTCTGCCTTCAACGAAGCCAAAAATCAATTTATAAAGACAGTGACAATTCTCTTGCAACAAAAAGAAACGCTTAATATATAGTTACTTTCGATCTGCATAAAAATGTGGATTATTGTCTTTGTTTCACAGCCATAACCGTCACCACATGAGCGATCTTCTTTATCTTATGTTTATGTAGATACAACAATTATTGGCTTGTTGGCAAGATCACTTTTCGTCTCTCTGTACCACGCAGACCTGGGCACTTTCAGCACTTTGTTTCGTGTTCATTGTTTGTTTTGTTTCTCTCTGATTTCTTACAAAAGACTCTCTCTCTCTTTCTCTCTCTCTCTCTCTCTCTCTCTCTCTCTCTCTCTCTCTCTCTCTACATATATATATATATATGTGTGTGTGTGTGTGTGTGTGTGTGTGTGTGTGTGTGTGTGTGTGTGTAAGGAGGGCTCAGACATAATTTCAAATCAGTCCTGCCTGAGACTACTGAGTTGCTACAGTTACCCCATCCATATTTCAGTATACATTATATTTTTCTCCACTACAATATTGACTATGTTGCTGAAGAAAAGCACAGGCGTCATCCTTAAATGGGTCAAATTTATCAAAATATTAGATTTTCATCGTTGTAAAGAGAGAACAATTGACATTGTTCTAACACATTACACCTTGAATCAATTTACCACAATTCTTCGATTGCACTATTGTCTCTGTTACTAAGGAAAATTACAGGTAATCGCCGACTCAAGCTTCATACTTAAATTGGTCAAATTCATCAAGACATTCAATGTTGTTTCTAGTAAAGACGGAACGTTTGACATTATTCTAATGCATAAAACCTTGCATCAGTTTGAAACAATGCTTCGATTTCTTGAGAGTATTCGTGTGTACAGTGATCCTTTTCAGTAATCTAGCCGTAATATTAATATGGAGTAATTCATGTTTAAGAAGCTATGGCTAAATGTAAGTTCAACCTGTCAGAGAAAGAGAATGTCATTTTGTGATATTCCATCTCAGATATATTCGCACACATTAAGACTTCCACTCTGATAGACATTAACTGGAAAAGGTGTCTAATGAGGGTTATCTTCCCTAGAATCTGATAGGTGGCAGCATGGAATAGTTCGGTAAAAGATTATTTCTGCATTACTTCCCACTTGACAAAACAGGCAAAGAATCTATAGCATCTTCATCTTGCTTTAAACAATGTCTCGAGCTTACGGATCATGGACACTGCCATCGCTCAGAGAGGAGTTAAAAAGACGAGGAGCTAACATATCTGGGCGAAAAAAAGGAGTTAATCAGTTGGTAGGTATATATCAAGGATAATAGGTGATATTGTTGTCAACAATGGAAAATATCATTTTCTCATATCTGCATAGAAAATGCGATAGGCATCAGTTTTTGCACAATTGACTTTCATTCTTTGATTTAATTATTCCTCAGCAGATTCATTCACCTAAAATTATATTAAATGAAATCTGACGAACGCTCGAGACCGCCTTAGAAACGATTTAATCTGCTTTTTGGAAATATACGAAATTGTTACTGATGGTTATTTATTGCATTACACATATATTTGATACATTATTGAGAGAATATTACATCTGTATTATTGTCAAATGTAAATTTTCTTTTCTGTTCTCAGGTTAGAGAACAAGTTTGATCAATATTGTGTACCAGGACCAGAGTTTTGCATGTCTGCGCTGCATGATAAACTCTATCATGATGGCCATAGTGATATAAACTTTATAAGGGTGAACATGGATGAAATTAGAGGTACTTGGGCAAATTTGACAAGACGATCGACAGAAGTGCATCACATTTGTATCATGAATGCATCCTGAGAAACATAGGGGCAGCAGAAGAATGATGTGTTCTATATTAGGGCTGCATGTCGCGCTGAGATGTCAAAATCAGTTACATACAAAACTGAAAATGCTTTTATTAAGCCGGAATGGGTCCTAGTGCCCACTGCAAAAATGTCGGTGCTGTACTTACAGCAGTATTTGATCTGTGATCTCGAGGACACTGTTTACTTGAAGAAACTTGTGCTCACAGATTACAAAAATTTTATCAGACACATAAGTACAAAGGATCACCTATTAAGAGTAGAGACTTGAATATACCAGGTCATTATGAGGTGACAAACTTGGACGTTGATGCACGCCCTACAGAATATCAAAATAACAAGAGATATCAAGACTTCTTTGAATATGGAAAGAATTTCAGCAATGCCATTTTATCAGCTTTTTCAACCACCTAAAGCTATTGCAGTTGCCCATGACCTTCATTACTTTAAATTAACTTATGAACACCATTATCTTAAGATAAACTATTTAACATGCATAGACTTAACAACAAGTATGCCAACTGAAAGAAACACTCGCAATAAAGGTAAAAGTGCAAAATGGAAGGAAGAAAGGTGTTAAAAATTATTGTCATCAAAGTTTGGGCGTATATGTAAATTGACAAAGATGGCAGACAAAATTCAATTGGCCCATATATATATATATATATATATATATATATATATATATATATATATATATATATATATATATATATATATATATATAAATGAAAGAGAAAGATAGAGAACATAACCGATCGAGCGATAAAAATGAACAAGTGTGCTTGCTGTGATAATTGTGAATACAAATTTCTGAATTCTCGTTTATGAACACACAGCCTTTATCCAAAAGAATACTTTAATGTGAGAGCAAAAAGCGGATACATTATCATCAGTAGTCCAAATCAAATCATGTGGTTCTTTGCGTTTTTCACTTTTGCACTGACAGTTATTAAAATGTAAGATGATTTAGGAAACTACACTGGATTTGGAGCATTAAAACATCTGATGGAATGTTTAAACTGTTTAGACAGTAGCTGTGCATATATTTCATTGCCTTATAATGAGTGAATAAAATATATTAAAGCAATCAGTTGCACTTTTTATGTTTATTTATCAAGTTCTTTCTTCCACGAACTGAAGTGCAAAACAATGCATGTCATTTTCAACTATTGTCTAGATTTTCACTAATCCACAATAATCAGAAAATAAGTTAATAGAAATGAACTTACAACAGATAACAAATTTCAGTAAAGTTTAATGTTAATATAATGTGTCCTTTGATCCACCGAAAAAAAAATAAGACATTATATGTTTTCATTTATATATATAATATGAATCATGTATTCTTAGAGATAATACAAGATCTAAAGTTGCATAGAATGTAACAAATGTAAATTATTTCAAATGACAATTTTGCCGGAGTAACCAGCTTTGGTTCACAAAGAATTTTGTAAATTTTTCCAAGTCCAATTATACGTTCTATACGTACACGTTTGCTTGCATTTTTTTGTTTTTGTCTTCCATAACAGTCTCCCCAGTCATTCGATGTTTCCTTTGGTAGAAAGTTGGAATGTTTAATGTGATATCTTGTCTAATAAACAGATCTTGTACATTAAATCCCTTGTCTGCCATTGCTGAATCTTAGGGATCACACATGTTAACCAGACTGCCCATCTCAACAATTTGCTTGTCACTAGTTTACCCTACATAAGTTAGGGATACATAACTGACCAGTCCGCCTGATGTGGCTCCAATTAATGCTTTGACTGTATTTCAGGTTTTTGTAAGTTGACAAGGTGGCATACTGTGATACTGTTGACTTTGGTCTCTTCACAGGACTCTCTGATCCGTCCAAAATTACCCTAGTTAATATCCTATGACATTGCTGTTTAAAGTCAAATGGGACGTAATATTGTACCAGTGCTTTTGATGGTCAAAGTTCAAGTTATATCCACTGCGTTGTAAGCTATTACGTATGGCTGATTCAGAGGCCCCAAATAAACGGGAGATTTCACAATTTGTTGTGTCTCCGCAGCTTCATCAAAACTTTGAAAAACTGATCCATTGCACTGACATTCACTACTCCGTTCTGCACATAAGTAAGGCTGTATGCTGCTCGGCCAGGAGTGCAGAAAACAAATCTGAACCATACACATGTCTGGAGTCCAGTATAGAAATGTATGCCCCCATCATCCTTTTCAAAACTGGAAATTGAGAACATAGGTTGCTTTAGAGTTTGCGTCTCAAACGAAGAGAATATAGGCTCCTATTTCTCAGTAACTAGTTCATCTGCAATGTCAGTATCGTTGTCAACCACAATCTCCGTCACATCTACTTCAAAGATAATATCTGATTAGAGCGATAATGTGGACGTCTGTTGGGCACTTCTTTTCAATGCACGGTCTTGTCATTATAAACTCTCTAGTGTTGGTTCCTTGGTCCATGTCAACACACTTGGTACTGCTGTTATCTTCAGTCTCTTGAAAAGAGGGGTTGTATCTAAAGAAATATTGAAACGTTATCCTTAAGATTTCTTTTGAAAGTAATTCATTTTATAATTTAGTAACAATCGTATCAACAGTGTTGTGAATATATATCCAGATTTGCTTTCACATTGAACCAATGCGTTAGTAGGTGGGTGGGGTACATCAAAAGAAAAGGAAATTACTGGAAAGATTAGGTACAGTTTTTGTATATTTGATAATACTTATTTATACGTGACGTCAAACTAAACTATATTCGTTGGAAATGAACAAAAGCATAGCAAACATAGCTTACCACGTACGGTTTCTTGAATGTAATTGTCATCTGTGAAGTGCAATCTGCAGACTCCACTGGACGAGCTACACTCTTTAAACGGGTCCCTGCCTCTTCGTATCACATGTATCCAGTCTTTCCTCTATTTTTCCTCAAGGAACGAATGTCCCCCTCTATTATGATAACCAGGTACACAGCAACACGTCCTCGGAATTGTTATAATTTAATGCTTTCAGCTTTTGACAGTTGTTTCTCGCTCGACTGAATACAGTAGATTGCCCTAGCGAACTATAAATTCCGAGGGGTCACCATAGATTGGGACCGGGTATTTCTTTGGCGCCACCAATTGGGCAGATAACTGGCTACGATTCCTCATTTCCACCCACTTTTGGTATACGTAATAGATTTTATTCCAACCTCCATTTCTAGAGATCAGCCAAGGGCACATGTGAGGCCATATTGAATGCGGAGCAATTGGAACAGTTAATATAGGGACCACACCCGACGTGTTCGTGCAATAGAGTAAAGTTGCATTTAAACTGATCCTGAGCCTGCAACCACTTAAATCCGACTTTGATCACATTTCAAACGAACGATTCCCTGACTAGCTATAAGATCTGAAAGGTAACCACACCATGACCCCAATTAAAATTCGACCTATCGGTTGATGTCTGGACGATATAAAACTTGAAAATAGAATAAAATGACATGCAGTGTGTAAATGTTGGTGGAATTTGGCCGAGAACTTAAAATATTTCTTTCAAATGTAAGTTAGTAAATTCTTCGGTCTGAAATTGTGACGATAGTTCTGACCCGGGTCAGCTGTAACAATCTCAACAGATGGAAATTATATAATTTCAAATTTTCTCTGGCACTTTACTTCTCATGTGTCTGACTTGAAAAGATCCGTGGTCAATCTTTGAAAGGGAAAATTTCGCATTCATTACAGATATCTGTCACTGTTAATTCTAACAAGTCCATGGATAGATACGAAACTCCATTTTCTTATACAAGCCTTGTCTTTTATTGTATTTTTATCACAGTGGCTATGAATGTGAGGGCTTTTGGTGACACGGCTTTAACCTTCTTTGCACCAATGATTTTAATGATCCTACATTATGCTGACACTGATTTGTGGGCTTCTAGACAAGACCATTTTTCCCTCTCTTTGTGTTATGCTTCAAAACGTCTCTTACAAGAAAACTAACTTGATTTTTTAAGTCCTCCTGTCATTGTCTTAAATTAGGAATGGAGAAACCTATCCTTCAGAATATTCCAGTGATAGTTTTCGTTCTGCATCTTTATCTCGACAAAATCAGTCCTTTTCAATTAGTTCACTTTTCCGCCATATAATTTAAAGATTGTACTATTTTTAACTAATCTCCGGCAGTGTTTACAAAGCTGCCAGACTTGAGATTTGTAGCGCTTCTCTCAGTACTCAAGAGCTCTTTGTTGTAGAAAACTTGTACATATGACCGTCATGTCTAAATGCGTAAATACATGCACTTCTTGGTGTGTGCTCAATGTCGCAGAATTACTACAGCCCTAAGAAATTCATTGCTTCTGAAGATCACTGATATGATACACTCCCTTAGTACCAGTTTAAAAGAAGATGAATTCATCAAATTCAACCTAAAATAAAATTATTTAAAACTCAGAGGTGTACCGTTCAGTACATTTAAGATGGTAACCGGCGAACCTTCTGTCCTAGAGAACTTTAAGACCAGACTTTACGATAAGATAGAACCGTCACTATATGATATCCTCACATCTATACAGCGCATTGATAGAGATGTTTAAATCCACTTGAATAGAGGTCTTTCAAGGAGTGTAGGATTTGTTGCAGCGCTGTGTACGGAATCTAGATTTGTATTAACATTCTGCAGTGATTCACTAGAAATCTTTAATATATTACTAATATATGTGTTACTAGCTCATTACAGATACCATTAATATTCTTTTGTTCAATACAATACATTTTTTGAAACTCAAAATTGCATGATGCCGCTTATAGCCCTGGCATTACATAGGTCTGATTGATTACAGGATAACGACACAAACACTATCTAGCTAGTTTTATTTAGATAGAACAAAGAACTGTTCTAGATATGTGTAGGGAGGGGTGAGAAGGGGCATAATAATCACTCCCCTATCCTCTACTTCTGATCTCTAGGTCCATTATCTGAAAGTGATTAAAATTTTAGCAGTGTTGTGTATTTCAACAAAACTTCCACACATACATTGAAGTCTCCATAATTGATCTTGTGGAAGAACTCGCATGTGAGAAACCACGGATGCATGAACTGGGGGAACTGAAATAGGCATAACACGGATAAACGTCATGCTGAATTGTTAAATCTAAAAACTTTAAATGGACATGCAGCACGTTACTAGTACCTGCTGGTTATCCTCGTGTCATCTTAGCACATTGAATTTTCGGTAAGAACTTATCTTTATCCACGACGTACAAATCGCAAATGAAAAATACAATCTATCAGGCGTGAAGTGAATTGATCCCATAAGTGATTTCACAACTTAAAAGGGAACAATAATTTTAGAAGATGTTTGTGTCGTCGGCACGCAGTTACAGCTTACCAGGCATCCCAGCATGAACTGAATGTGGCGAATTGAATAAGATAAGGACTAAGATGCAATCCTGAACATTTCTCGATTAAAACTAACTTTTTCAAATGAACAAGACAGCCTTAAGAATGGGATGACTAGAAGATACACGCAACATGGAAATTTGCTTTGTTTCCCAGTTTCAGCAAAGACTGAGTTTGTTATGGTGCAGGGCAAAGAATCCGCCGTCAGACAGAGCCGTACTCCTATACCATATCCAACAATGACTGTCATTAATAGCTTTCCAAATCAATAACTATTTCCATGTATTTTGTTATTCTATCTCAGTTGAACTTAATACAATTCAGAAGATATAAAAAAATTCCATTCCTTGCAGCTAATAACATCAACGCGAAGATGTCAATAAGAACACTTCAATATTTATATCACAGAAAAAAACCGGATTACACATCCATATCTAACCTCACACCAAACATGCATGATTAAGTGAGAATGTAATAAATGTTAAAATTATACTTGAAAAGCTTAACCTCTCACAGGCATAAGCTGAAAAAACATATTAAAAGTACGGTTCCTGATATTTTGAAACCACATAAACGGCTCATTAATAAGATGGTGGGAATCATCCATCTCAAAGTCAACTATAAAAGGTTTTCACAAGTGAGTATAACAAAACACTTACGGCCAAACAATCGACAATTACAAAAATGCAATAAAAGCTATTATTCCAAATATAAAACATGGAAAGGTAAGTGAAGAAATGGACAACACATGAGTGAGAAAATAAATGAAGACAATAAAGGATTTTAGGAATATGTCTCACAAATTAAAAAAATAAAGTTTCACGATAACACTAAAATCAAAACAAGAACAATGTACACATAAATATTTATTAAAGATCTATGCAACTAATAACTTATTATACCATGTTTTGAATAGATTTTTAATAGAATTGCAGTTACAAAACTTTTAAACACAGATATAATTCTGGTAACAGATTTTATTCGGTAAAATAATAATTTGGTATATAGTTGGTATGTCTTCACACTTCACTGGTAAAAAAACAATACTTGTACCAAATTCGACTTATGGCACTAATTTTGGCACTTCACGAAAGAAATCACTGTAATTTGCATTTCCTGGCAGATGCTACACTTGAATTGTCTGGTAATTGGAATGTTTCAAAACGTTGGAAATCATCGTAGTACCACTTATCAATCACAAATAGTTATTATTTGGAAATCACACATGGTCAGCAGACGAATATATCAGTCGTCACATATTTTTATTTGCCCATGAACGGGGCCTTGCTGAAACACACACTGCATGCTTCACACAGTGGAACCAGGAAGCAATTCATGCAAGTTCCCCAACACTTTTGGAAAATACCCAAATTAAGGCTGTAACATTTCATGCCTGGAGTACAGCACCAGACGTGACAGAAAGCTAAGCAGGCAAATTCGCATCCCCAGCCAAGAGCAATGAATATGCCACATATTGTGCTCAGGAACTTGTACATGCAATCTTTGCCACAGGTAAAGCATTTGTAGCTGTTTATCCACACGCAGTCAATGCTTCGGGCTGATTCCGGTTCTCCTAAGACATCTTCAAATGCTACCTAGAAGAGAAGTCATTCAAGGAATATATAAGCTAATCTTTGGTTGTGTCCATTCTGATCAGGAAATAGACGGGGATTTTCATCTCAGTTTTAAATATGTTGACTGGTTAAATCAAGAATATTTTGGAGTTACTGGAAAATGCAACTGAACATAAACTGCAACTATTCGTTCAAACTCTCCATACCTCTTTCAACATTCTGCCATCAAACTAACGTTGCTAGTTCCATTTTTTATAATTAATTATGTCCTACTAAAATTCTTGCAAAGAATTCTTGAATAAAACACGTTTGTAGACGATTGAAAGACATTATTTTTTATGTTTCACATACACGCAAATATAAATTTACACATTAAAGTGAATGGCCAATATGCACAGATTTGGTTAAAAGAGACAATGTTCAACTTCAAACCCTGGCATCGAAGCCATCATAACGAAACCTGACAACGCACATTTTTAATTCCAATCAGTGTAACTTTAATTTGAATATAGATCCACAGCATAGTATAAATTTGAAGGAAAACATACAATGGAAAACTTTCAACCAGCAAACGGAAACATGCGAACAAAAAAACAAATACAAAAAGTAATTTCTTGAAATTCCGAGTTCTATGAGTTGGAGATATTTCTAAAATATCAACATAAGACGTATAGCTACGTACTTAAAGTCAAAGAAAATTTAAGTTTAATTTATTACCTTAATATGCGAGTTTAACTCCTGAGGATCTCTGTTTACAAGATCAAGATCTGCCATGACAAAATTTATTTTCCACTTCTATAATATGATCTTTTCTTTCGCAAGCACCGCTCTAATTCTGCCTTCAACGAAGCCAAAACCTTCGATCTGCATAAAAATGTGGACTATTGTCTTTGTTTCACAGCCATAACCGTCACCAAATGAGCGATTTTCTTTATCTTATGTTTATGTAGATACAACAATTTCTGGCTTGTTGGCAAGATCACCTTTCGTCTCTCTACCACGCAGACCTGGGCACTTTCAGCACTTTGTTCGGTGTTCATTGTTTGTTTTGTTTCTCTCTGATTCGTTAGTGATTCTACAAAAGACTCTCTCTCTCTCTCTCTCTCTCTCTCTCTCTCTCTCTCTCTCTCTCTCTCTCTCTCTCTCTCTACATATATATATATGTGTGTGTGTGTGTGTGTGTGTGTGTGTGTGTGTGTGTGTGTGTGTGTGTGTAATGAGGGCTCAGACATAATTTCAAATCAGTCCTGCCTGAGACTACTGAGTTGCTACAGTTACCCCATCCATATTTCAGTATACATTATATTTTTCTCCACTACAATATTGACTATGTTGCTGAAAAAAAGCACAGGCGTCATCCTTAAATGGGTCAAATTTATCAAAATATTAGATTTTCATCGTTGTAAAGAGAGAACAATTGACATTATTCTAACACATTACACCTTGAATCAATTTACCACAATTCTTCGATTGCACTATTGTCTCTGTTACTAAGGAAAATTACAGGTAATCGCCGACTCAAGCTTCATACTTAAATTGGTCAAATTCATCAAGACATTCAATGTTGTTTCTAGTAAAGACGGAACGTTTGACATTATTCTAATGCATAAAACCTTGCATCAGTTTGAAACAATGCTTCGATTTCTTGAGAGTATTCGTGTGTACAGTGATCCTTTTCAGTAATCTAGCCGTAATATTAATATGGAGTAATTCATGTTTAAGAAGCTATGGCTAAATGTAAGTTCAACCTGTCAGAGAAAGAGAATGTCATTTTGTGATATTTCATCTCAGATATATTCGCACACATTAAGACTTCCACTCTGATAGACATTAATTGGAAAAGGTGTCTAATGAGGGTTATCTTCCCTCGAATCCGCTAGGTGGCAGCATGGAATAGTTCGGTCCAAGATTACTTCTGCATTACTTCCCACTTGACAAAACAGGCAAAGAATCTATAGCATCTTCATCTTGCTTTAAACAATGTCTCGAGCTTACGGATCATGGACACTGCCATCGCTCAGAGAGGAGTTATAAAGACGAGGAGCTAACATATCTGGGCGAGAAAAAGGAGTTAATCGGTTGGTAGGTATATATCAAGGATAATAGGTGATATTGTTGTCAACAATCGAAAATATCATTTTCTCATATTTGCATAGAAAATGCAATACGCATCAGTTTTTGCACAATTGACTTTCATTCTTTGATTTAATTATTCCTCAGCAGATTCATTCACCTAAAATTATATTAAATGAAATCTGACGAACGCTCGAGACCGCCTTAGAAACGATTTAATCTGCTTTTTTGGAAATATACGAGATTGTTACTGATGGTTATTTATTGCATTACACATATATTTGATACATTATTGAGAGAATATTACATCTGTATTATAGTCAAATGTAAATTTTCTTTTCTGTTCTCAGGTTAGAGAACAAGTTTGATCAATATTGTATACCAGGTCCGGAGTTCTGCATGTCTCCGCCACATGATAAACTCTATCATGATGGCCATAGTGATATAAACTTTATAAGGGTGAACATGAATGAAATTAGAGGCACTTGGGCAAATTTGACAAGACGTTCGACAGAAGTGCATCACATTTGTATCATGAATGCATCCTGAGAAACATAGGGGCAGCAGAAGAATGATGTGTTCTATATTCGGGCTGCATGTCGCGCTGAGATGACAAAATCAGTTACATACAAAATTGAAAATTCTTTTGATATGAAGGAATGGGTCCTAGTGCCCACTGCAAACATGTCTGTGCTGTACTTACAGCAGTATTTGATCTGTGATTTCGAGCAACTGTTTAGTTGAAGAAACTTGTGCTGACACATTACAAAAATTTTATCAGACACATAAGTACAAAGGATCACCTATTAAGAGTAGAGACTTGAATATACCAGGTCATTATGAGGTGACAAACTTGGACGTTGATGCACGCCCTACAGAATATCAAAATAACAAGAGATATCAAGACTTCTTTGAATATGGAAAGAATTTCAGCAATGCCATTTTATCAGCTTTTTGAACCACCTAAAGCTATTGCAGTTGCCCATGACCTTCATTACTTTAAATTAACTTATGAACACCATTATCTTAAGATAAACTATTTAACATGCATAGACTTAACAACAAGTATGCCAATTGAAAGAAACACTCGCAATAAAGGTAAAAGTGCAAAATGGAAGGAAGAAAGGTGTTAAAAATTATTGTCATCAAATTTTGGGCGTATATGTAAATTGACAAAGATGGCAGACAAAATTCAATTGGCCCATATATATATATATATATATATATATATATATATATAGAGAGAGAGAGAGAGAGAGAGAGAGAGAGAGAGAGAGAGAGAGAGAGAGAGAGAGAGAACATAACCGATTGAGCGATAAAAATGAACAACTGTGCTTGCTGTGATAATTGTGAATAAAAATTTGTGAATTCTTTTTTATGAACACACAGCCTTTACCCAAAAAAAATACTTTAATGTGAAAGCAAAAAGCGGATACATTATCATCGAGTAGTCCAAATAAAATCATGTGGTTCTTTGCGTTTTCACTTTTGCACTGACAGTTATTAAAATGTAAGATGATTTAGGAAACTACACTGGATTTGGAGCATTAAAACATCTGATGGAATGTTTAAACTGTTTAAACATTAGCTGTGCATATATTTCATTGCCTTATAATGAGTGAATAAAATATATTAAAGCAATTAGTTGCACTTTTTATGTTTATTTATCAAGTTCTTTCTTCCACGAACTGAAGTGCAAAACAATGCATGTCATTTTCAACTATTGTCTAGATTTTCACTAATCCACAATAATCAGCAAATAAGAAAATAAGTTAATAGAAATGAACTTACAACAGATAACAAATTTCAGTAAAGTTTAATGTTAATATAATGTGTCCTTTGATCCACCGAAAAATAAAATAAGACATCATATGTTTTCATTTATACATATAATATGAATCATGTATTCTTAGAGATAATACAAGATCTAAAGTTGCATAGAATGTAACAAATGTAAATTATTTCAAATGACAATTTTGCCGGAGTAACCAGCTTTGGTTCACAAAGAATTTTGTAAATTTTTCCAAGTCCAATTATACGTTCTATACGTACACGTTTGCTTGCATTTTTTTGTTTTTGCCTTCCATAACAGTCTCCCCAGTCATTCGATGTTTCTTTTGGTAGAAAGTTGGAATGTTTAATGGGATATCTTGTCTAATAAACAGATCTTGTACATTAAATCCCTTGTCTGCCATTGCTGAATCTTAGGGATCACACATGTTAACCAGACTGCCCATCTCAACAATTTGCTTGTCACTAGTTGACCCTACATAAGTTGGGGATACATAACTGACCAGTCCGCCTGATGTGGCTCCAATTAATGCTTTGACTGTATTTCAGGTTTTTGTAAGTTGACAAGGTGGCATACTGTGATACTGTTGACTTTGGTCTCTTCACAGGACTCTCTGTTCCGTCCAAAATTACCCTAGTTAATATCCTATGACATTGCTGTTTAAAGTCAAATGGGACGTAATATTGTACCAGTGCTTTTGATGGTCAAAGTTCAACTTATATCCACTGCGTTGTAAGCTATTACGTATGGCTGATTCAGAGGCCCCAAATAAACGGGAGATTTCATAATTTGTTGTGTCTCCGCAGCTTCATCAAAACTTTGAAAAACTGATCCATTGCACTGACATTCACTACTCCGTTCTGCACATAATTAAGGCTGTATGCTGCTCGGCCAGGAGTGCAGAAAACAAATCTGAACCATACACATGTCTGGAGTCCAGTATAGAAATGTATGCCCCCATCATCCTTTTCAAAACTGGAAATTGAGAACATAGGTTGCTTTAGAGTTTGCGTCTCAAACGGAGAGAATATAGGCTCCTATTTCTCAGTAACTAGTTCATCTGCAATGTCAGTATCGTTGTCAACCACAATCTCCGTCACATCTACTTCAAAGATAATATCTGATTAGAGCAATAATATGGACGTCTGTTGGGCACTTCTTTTCAATGCACGGTCTTGTCATTATAAACTCTCTAGTGTTGGTTCCTTGGTCCATGTCAACACACTTGGTACTGCTGTTATCTTCAGTCTCTTGAAAAGAGGGGTTGTATCTAAAGAAATATTGAAACGTTATCCTTAAGATTTCTTTTGAAAGTAATTCATTTTATAATTTAGTAACAATCGTATCAACAGTGTTGTGGATATATATCCAGATTTACTTTGACATTAAACCAATGCATTAGTGCGTGGGTGGGGTGCATCAAAAGAAAAGAAAATTACTGGAAAAGATTAGGTACAGTTTTTTGTATATTTAATAATAGTTATTTATACGAGTTGTCAAACTAAACTATATTCGTTGGAAATGAACAAAAGCAAAGCAAAAATAGATTACCACGTACGGTTTCTTCAATGTAATCGTCACCTGTGAAGTGCATTCTACAGACTACACTCGACGAGCTACTCTCTTTAAACGGATCCCTGCCTCTACTTATCACATGGATCCAGTCTTTCCTCTGTTTTCCCTCAGGGAACGAATGTCCCCCTCTTTTGTGATAGCCCTGTACACAGCAACACGTCCCCGGAATTGTTATAATTTAATGCTTTCAGCTTTTGACAGTTGTTTATCGCTTGAATGAATCACAATAGATTGCCCTAACAAACGATAAATTCCGAGGGGTCACCATAGATTGGGACCGGTTACTTCTCTGGCGCCACCATTTGGGCACTCTCCATGTGAAAATAACGCATTCATTACAGATATCTGTCACTGTTAATACTAACAAGTCCATGGATAGATATGAAACTCCATTTTCTTATACAAGCCTTGTCTCTTCTTGTATTTTTATCACAGTGGCCATGAATGTGAGGGCTTTTGGTGACACGACTTTAACCTTCTTTGTACCAATGATTTTTATGCTCCTACATTATGCTGACACTGATTTGTGGGCTTCTAGACAAGACCATTTTTCCTCTCTTTGTGTTATGCTTCAAAACGTCTGTTACAAGAAAACTAACTTGATTTTTTAAGTTCTCCTGTCATTGTCTTAAATTAGGAATGGAAAAACCTATCCTTCAGAATATTCCAGTGATAGTTTTCGTTCTGCATCTTTATCTCGACAAAATCAGTCCTTTTCAATTAGTTCACTTTGTAATTTAAAGATTATACTATTTTTAACTAATTTCCGGCTGTGTTTAGAAAGCTGTCTGACTTGAGATTTGTTTCGCATCTCTCAGTACTCAAGAGTCTTTTGTTGTTGAAAACTTGTACATATGACCGTCATGTCTAAATGCGTAAATACATGCATTTCTTGGTGTGTGTTCAATGTCGCAGAATTACTACAGCCCTAAGAAATTCATTGGTTCTGAAGATCACTGATATGATACATTCCCATAGTACCAGTTTAAAGGAGGATGAATTGATCAAATTCAACCTAAAAGAAAATTATTTAAAACTCAGAGGTGTACCGTTCAGTACATTTAAGATGTCCTATAGAACTTTAAGACCAGACTTTACGATAAGATAGAACCGTCACTAAATGATATCCTCACATCTATACAGCGCATTGATAGGAATTAGATGTTTAATTCCACTTGAATAGAGGTCTTTCAAAGAGTGTACGATTTGCTGCGCTGTGTAGGGAATCCAGATTTGTATGTAACATTCTGCAGTGATTCACTAGAAATCTTTAATATATTACTAATATATGTGTTACTAGCTCATTACAGATACCATTAATATTCTTTTGTTCAATACAATACATTTTTTGAAACTCAGAATTGCAAGATGCCGGTTTTAACCCTGGCATTACATAGGTCTGATTGATTACAGGATAACGACACAAACACTATCTAGCTAGTTTTATTTAGGTAAAACAAAGAACTGTTCTAGATATGTGTAGGGAGGGGTGAGAAGGGGCATAATAATCACTCCTCTATCCTCTACTTCTGATCTCTAGGTCCATTATCTGAAAGTGATTAAAATTTTAGCAGTGTTGTGTATTTCAACAAACCTTCCACACATACATTGAAGTCTCCATAATTGATCTTGTGGAAGAACTCGCGTGTGAGAAACCACGGATGCATGAACTGGGGGAACTGAAATAGGCATAACACGGATAAACGTCATGCTGAATTGTTAAATCTAAAAACTTTAAATGGACATGCAGCACGTTACTAGTACCTGCTGGTTATCCTCGTGTGATCTTAGCACATTGAAATCTTGGTAAGAACTTATCTTTATCCACGACGTACAAATCGCAAATGAAAAATACAATCTATCAGGCGTGAAGTGAATTGACCCCATAAGTGATTTCTTACCTTAAATTGGAACCATAATTTTCGGAGATGTTTGTGTCGTCGGCACGCCGTTACAGCTTACCGGGCAGCCCAGCACGAGTTGAATATGGGGAATTGAATAAGATAAGGAATAGGATGCAATCCTAAACATTCTTTGATTAAAACTAACTTTATCAAATGAACAAGACTGAGTTTGTTATCGTGCATGGCAAAGTATCGGCCGTCAGACAGAGCCGTATTCCTACACCATATCCAATAATGACTGTCATCCGATTCTAGAAAATAAAACCCGAATACGGCTTTGCATTAATAGCTTTCCAAATCATTTAACTATTTTTATGTATTTTGTTATTCTATATCAGTCGAACTTAATACAATTCAGAAGATATTTTTTAAAAATCCATTCATTGCAGCTAATAATATCAACGCGAAGATGTCAATAAGAACACTTCAATATTTATATCACAGAAAAAAACCGGATTACACATCCATATCTAACCTCACATCAACCATGCACGATTAAGCGAGGATGCAATAAATGTTAAAATTCCATTTGTAAAGTTTAACCTCTCACAGGCATAAGCTGAACAGACATATTAAAAGTACGGTTCCTGAACTTTTGAAACCACATAAACGGCTCATTAATAAGATGGTGGGAATCATCCATCTCAAAGTCAACTATGAAAGGTTTTCACAAGTGAGTATAACAAAACACTTACGGCCAAACAATCGACAATTACAAAAATGCAATAAAAACTATTATTCCAAATATAAAACATGGAAAGGTAAGTGAAAAAATGGACAACACATGAGTGAGAAAGTAAATGAAGACAATAAAGGATTTTAGGAATATGTCTCACAAATTAAAAAAATAAAGTTTCACGATAACACTGAAATCAAAACAAGAACAATGTACACATAAATATTTATTAAAGATCTATGCAACTAATAACTTATTTTACCATGTTTTGAATAGATTTTTAATAGAATTGCAGTTACAAAACTTTTAAACACAGATATAATTCTGGTAACAGATTTTATTCGGTAAAATAATAATTTGGTATATAGTTCGTATGTCTTCACACTTCACTGGTAAAAAGGAAAATACTTGTACCAAATTCGACTTATGGCACTAATTTTGGCACTTCACGAAAGAAATCTCTGTTAGTTGTATTTCCTGGCAGATGCTACACTTGAATTGTCTGGTAATTGGAATGTTTCAAAACGTTGGAAATCATCGTAGTACCACTTATCAATCACAAATAGTTATTATTTGGAAATCACACATGGTCAGCAGACGAATAATTCAGTTGTCACATATTTTTATTTGCCCATGAACGGGGCCTTGCTGAAACACACACTGCATGCTTCACACAGTGGAACCAGGAAGCAATTCATGCAAGTTCCCCAACACTTTTGGAAAATACCCAAATTAAGGCTGTAACATTTCATGCCTGGAGTACAGCACCAGACGTGACAGAAAGCTAAGCAGGCAAATTCGCATCCCCAGCCAAGAGCAATGAATATGCCACATATTGTGCTCAGGAACTTGTACATGCAATCTTTGCCACAGGTAAAGCATTTGTAGCTGTTTATCCACACGCAGTCAATGCTTCGGGCTGATTCCGGTTCTCCTAAGACATCTTCAAATGCTACCTAGAAGAGAAAACATTGATGGAATATATAGGTTAATGTTTGCTTGCGTCCATTCTAATCAAGAAATATGTTTCTCGTTGAAAATATGTTGACTGGTTGATTTCATTTTGATCAAGAATATTTAGTACTCAACTGAACAGAAATGTTTACAACTAACCCATTCGTTTTCAACATTTTGCCGTCTCAAAATATTATTTTGTTGTCGTTTTTACAATAAATTATGTCATACTAAAATTGTTGGATACGATACTTTTGTTAGCGAATTTGAAATAAATGCCATTTGTTGTATTTTCTATGAAATGGTTTAATTACATCTTAAAGTGAATGGGGCTGTGGGAACAGATTCCTTTTACAAAGCAAACGCACAAATACAAAGCCTGATAAGTCATCAAAACGAAAACTAACAGCAAGCTTGTTAATTACAATCAGTTTGATGCATTGCACAGAAGAAATGTGAAACTAAACATACAAAGAACACATTTAAAGCAAGCAAAATGGATACGAACAATGTACAGATATAACAAAATAACTTGAAATTCTACATGCTATGGTTTATCATGGCCTCTTACAGGACAACATCATTATTAAATCGCAAAATAAGAAACATATAGTCGCACACATGAATTTAGGGAAAATATAAATTTCATATTTTACCTTAACATGAGAGTTTAACTCTTGGGGATCTCTGTTTAAAAGATCAATATCTGCCATGACAAATTTTCTATTCTTCGCTTTCTATGCGAACCTTTCTTTCACAAGCACACCGCTAATACTGCCTACAACGACACTAAAAACTCATTTATAAAGACAGAGACAGAGACATTTCTCTTTAGAACAAACGAAATATTTTATATGTCGTTACCTTAGATTTGCATGCAAATACACACCATTGTCTTTGTGCCATGCCCTTAACCCTCCCCGCCCTAATTATTTTCCTTTTTCTCTATATCGTTGTTACAACAATTTTCCGCTTGTTGGCCAGATTACCTTTCGTCTCTTTTGTTCCATGTAAACTTTTACAATTTAAACACTTTAGTTGGTGATTGTTTCTTGTTTTGTTTGTCTCTGTTTTGAATTTTCTTTCAACAAAGTCTTAAGAATCTCTTCTCTCTCTCTCTCTCTCTCTCTCTCTCTCTATATATATATATATATATATATATATATATATATATATATATATATATATATATATATATATATATATATATATATATATATTGAGGGCTCAGGCAAAATTCAATTCAGTCCACCATGATAAGAGTGAGCTGCAACAGTTACACGTCTCTATCCTTATTTCAAGGGGACCCCGAGTGGCCGTGGGGTCTAAAGCGCTCACCGTTACGGATCAATGCCGTCTCACATCTGTCTGCATGAGTTCGAGTCTCGGGGTCGGCCAATGTGGATATATGAGAAAGCTTGCCAGTAGCTTTTCGTGGGTCGGTGGTTCTTTCCGGGTTTTCCCGGGTTCTTCCTCCACCATTAATACTGGCCGCCATGTATAGCCTATCTTGTGCTGAAAAATGGCATTAAACCCTACAACAACAACAACAACAACAACTATTCTTATTTCACTCAACTCCATCCTTTTCTACACTTGTACTCAATTGCTAAAGAAAGCCACAGCCATCAGCAAGTTTGATTCCTAAATGGGTCAAATCATGAATATGTTAATTTATGTTCATAGTAAAGACAGAACATTTAATATTATTCTGATACATTGCACCTTGCATCAATGTACAACAAGAATTCGATTTTTTGCTTGATTTGGCTTATACAGACCAGGGACGGATGTAATACCCTAAATAGACGAAGGTTCACACACTTTTAATATTCTCTGGCTCTTTACTTCTGACGGGTGTGAGTCGAAAAAAATAGGTGATTAGTCTTTGAAAGGGAAAATTTCTCCACATGAAAATTACGCACACGTTACTGAAAACTATCACTATTGGTAACAATACTATCAAGAAGTCGATGGCTAGATGTGAAACTGCACTTTCTCCAGTTAATATTTATATATAATGATTTTTAACTATTCTACAATGCTGAATTTTTCGGCGTATTTGACAAGATCATCTTTCATCCCTTTGAACCGTGCTTTTAAATTTCCAGTTTATGCAGACTAACTCCTTTTCCAAATGTTCATGTCATAGCCTTAGCTTTGATATGGAAAAGTCTATCCACTGGAATGCGTCCTTCATGTTTTTCTTTTCTTGCTGCATCTTTATCTCGACAAAATCAGCCCTTCTCAATTACCTCACGTTAATTAGCTCACGTTTAACTTCAAGTAATTTGAAGATGGTACTGTTTTCAAACAATCCCGTCTGTGAAACGTTGTTTGACTTCACAGAGAGGGAGAGCGAGAGAAAGATGTTCATCTATTTATGTCGAAAAATTTATTTAAGATAAAGGTACATTTACACATATAAAGAGGAAATTGTGAAAGATACTGAGTGGGAATTAATGATCTGGTTCAAGCCATAAAGGAAATTTAATGTTTTGGATAATTACTTGTAATGTTCAAGAGTTAAGCAATGAATAAAGTCGGGATTTTTAAATCTGTCAGTATTTTCAGTATGGGTAATGCGACACGGAGATTCAGACTAAACAGCCGTATTGGAGCCAGATCAACAGTCCGTATTTGATCAAATGTGCAAGTAAATCTTAATCTCAAATATGCATAAGCTTATACGAAGAAAATAAGAAATAACAAAGGTACGTCTCTTGACAATTTTGTAACCGCATAAACTAGTCAGTGTAATAACGGTAGTGATGATCCATGTAATATTTTCATCCCTTTAGCCGCCATTCAAATGTGGGGAAAAATATTTCCGATCACTTCGTCGGCGGCCATAAAAATAAATTATGAATGCAATTATATCCAATGTGAGAATGGGTGGTTAAATTAAACACGTAAGAGTGATCAAGTGAAGAGAGGAACAGATATTATTATATACCCCTGTTTTTTTTTCTCCGTTAACTTTACATTGTCGGAATGATGTAATATTTTACGATACTGAACACTCATATTGCACGCACGTGTACGACACGTGTGCCTAAAGGAACTTCTTTGTAAACAAACCATGTACACTCATGTAGTAGACTTCATGTTTCAGTTTATTAGATTTGTTTGTGGATGAACTAAAGCAGTTGTTTCGTGCATTTGAAAGTAAAGATGATAAATTGATGTGGACGAGTTTACCGAGTCACAAATGAATTTTAAAACAAGCAAACGAATGAACGTGATATTCACAATGTCCACAACGAAGTGAGAGACGCAGTTTTGAAAATACCATTCTGATCATTTAAACAGTTATTTAGAAGAAATGTTCGTAACATTTCGTTAATGGAATTGTTCAGACTATGACCAGTGATCTCTGGGATATGTAATAATAGCGTATAAAAACATACTGAGGGCAAGGGCTATCGCATATGTCAGACACGTGCCATTTTCCACGTGAAAGTACTAAATTCCACGGGAAAAAAGGAAATGAATGTCTTGTTAGAAAAGCAAGAGCCTCAGAGCCATTAAACCAAGACGACGAAGAATTCTTATTTCCGCTGGGTGAATGTATTGTGATACACCAGACGATTGCAATTTTCCGTATTAACTTTGTTGATACAGTGTTTCGGATTTAGGCTAGCAATAGAGGCCATGATACTGATTACAGGTCATAACATAACTAGGGAAGCATGCAAGCGACCACGCATAAATATATCTTCTTTAGCTGGTAATAAGCATCTTTTCGATAATTACAGTTGAAAGAGTTCATATTTCCCACATTATGATTCCAAACATTCAATAACAAACGGAAACATACATCCAGCCGAGTCAAAACGTGTCCCAGACTCCCTGCTAAAATCACAGACACATGCATTTTGTGGGAAATTGAAACAACTAATAAATCCAGCTGAACTGAGTAGAATCGACCAAACAAAATCCATTCATTCCAGACAGACTGGAAAAGATGTTGCAATGCACATTCATTCACAATATGACTCTAAATTTCAAGTTTAAGTAGACAAAAAGCGGCAGTTTTTTTTAAAGCGATGTCGAGCGCGCAACTTAGTTCAAATTTCGATGGGCGGAGTTATGTGCGCGTTAATATTATTGTTGTGTAAAGATGAATCTGCGCTTGTGTATTTATTTTGAAATACAGCATAAATTCAGTTACTTTGTTTCTTGTAGTGCATTTTTGTTTATACAATTAAGCCTTAGGTAGTATAAGAAAGTGATTATATAATAAAAAGGTTACTGCATTTGTGTGGGAAAATATGAACTCCCAAGGTCGTACAGTATCCATCCGAAATAAAACTCGTTCATATTTCCCATCCAAATACAGTAACCTATAAATATTAAAATGTTGCAAGAATTAAGAGAACGTTAATGCGTATTTTTAATGCTGAGATAAGAATACAAAAGCTAACGTTTTGAACATAAAGCTATACTGAATTATAGAAAGTACAAATTTTTAAAAAACGATATATTAATTCGCGAAAATAAGCTTGTAATGGTAAAATCCTAATCTAGTGCGAAGTTCTTACATCTTCACATATCACTGTGTCAAAACATTCAAAGTATTAATCACATGAAAATTATTACATTCTATTATACGAATTATGGCACCTCACGGAAGAAACCACGGCATTTCATAGTACAATATACTTTATTTTCATAATCAGAGTTTCTGAGTGTTTGAAATCATCTTAATACCATTTAACCGTCACAAATATTTATTATCTCGTCTTTGCGCATGGTTATCAGGGGAATAATTTAGTCGTTATATATTTTTACTTGCTGGTGACGTGGATCTAGCTGAAGAGCATACCACACGCTTGACTATGTAATTCATCATTATTCCACATAATGCCCAAATTATTGGACAATACTCTCATGCATGAGGTACAGTATCAGACTTCGTGGAAAGGACTGGTCACACATTGACATCTCCAGCTTAGACCAATGCAAATACCACAGACAGTGGTCGAAAACTTCTGCATGAAATTCTTGTCCTGTTGAGGCATTTTTAATTGTTTATCTAAATGCATTTAAAGCTTAAACTAATTATTCGGTATTTTCAATTTCAGTTTAATTTTTCGATTTATTCAAAAACGCGTTGTCGTTTAACAAATTGCAGCATCCTAGAAAATTGCAGATGTAAGGTCACAGTTACGCATTCTGCCACCGTTATCACCCAAATCCGTTTATTTGTATAATACAATATTATGGCGCGTTAATAGGGTGTGTGTGTGTGTGTGTGTGTGTGTGTGTGTATATATATATATATATATATATATATATATATATATATATATATATATACGCGAATACGGAAGAGAATGTTATTTATTTTATATCTATGAAATCGCATAATAATGAATTAATATGAGGTTTAGCATTTTATATATATATATATATATATATATATATATATATATATATATATATATATATATATATATATATCAATTACCAAAACTTTGTAAAATAAAAATTCTAAGCATCGGGGTCAAGGAGAAGAACGTTGACTTTGAGCCTGTCAGTGGCAGTCACTGAAGCTCATATAGTTACAAAAGATTCACTGTACCGTGGAAATTTGAAAATAAACATATAAGGAAAATGTTTAATTCAAAACAATAACAACTTTCGAGCAATAATTTATTGAAATTAGTTTGTATCAATAGGAGCAGACTATTGTCATTGTTTTAAAGATTGCTCTAATTACTTTCGTGATTCGTTCTTATGTTGAACCTAAACATTGAGGGCACAAGATCACGTTTCCTCTCGTCGTGCCATGATTTTCCACTTGTATTATAAGTAAACTAACGCCTTCTGAAGTTTTCTTGTCATAGTCTTAACGTTGATATGAAAAGAAATCTATCCTTTGGAATATGTCAGTCATCTTCTTCTCCCTACGTCTTTAGCTGTTCCGAATTAGCTCACGTTTTCCTCTGTATGATCTGAATATCATTCTGTTGCAAGTATTCCGCTCTTTGTCTGTACAAAAAATAAAACGAAAACAAAAAGTGAAACTAAGAAGTGTACAGTATATTACATGGAATGGTGGTCAGAGTAAGTTCCATGCTGTCACAGGAATTAGTACGTTGAGGCTAGAATTTACAATGCATCATCACAAAGAGAACAACTTTAAGAAATGAAGGAGTAATGACTAAATAACAATGTAACAGGACTTATAGAATACACTCGCCCTTCTTATTGAGACTTATCTCGAATAAGCAGTGCTGGGTGATAGAGGGCAACAATATTTTTAGCTAAGCTTGAATGAATGCCCGAGTTAAAAAGGAATCTCTTCTTGCATTATCTTATAAAATAAATTAAAATAATTGATCTCAACATAAAGCGTTAATCAGGCACTTTGATGGGGATATGGAATTTGACAGATGACTGACAATTACCTATAATGTTCATCGCTGTTTTCAAATTATTTCATTCCAAGAGAGTTTTGAGGATATATATATTTCCGTTTTGTACGGACCAAGAACGTTAATAATGATCTTGCAACCACAAAGTAGCAAAAGGTTGCTGATTCCAATTCTATCATAGGTTCAGCACCATGGCGTATCTATGGGCAAGGAGCTTCATTCCAATTGCCTCGGAAATAAATAACCTGTTCGGTCCTTAAACACCAAACTACCGCCACCTGAACGGTCTCTAAAGCACAAATTATGAAAACCAAATGACATGTCTCATTTATGAGCTAACCATGCCTTGGTGGAAAACGAATTGTTTAGTTTTCGGAACGAATGTACATTTTGAGCCGCAGTTGATAATCTATAGTAGATAAGGTATACACTGAATCGAAACTATGCTGAAACAGGCTCATTCATCTTTCACATGTCAATCCCGTACAGCGAACTTTATCCCTACCCTTCTTCTTTTGAAAGTACATTCAGAGATACACCGAACCGTGAATCTTTTCACCATGATTTACGCCTCATCACAGTGTATGAAAGGGCATAGGTAGATTAAAGGTGTATTCGTGAAACTTAGAAAACAACCAGCGTTTTCATTTCCATAACTTAGTAATATTGCTTCAGATTAATATTCTTTTAAGTGTAAGGTTGGCACGAAAATATTGCTCAGGAGAAGATGGATTTAGATATGGAGGACAGAGATCCAAACGATTTGAACAGCCATATAAGGGTAATTTATGACTTATTGTTAGGATTTTAGTAGCATATGTCCTTTTTTTATTGCAGACAATATACTATTCAAAACGGTAGTAGTCGAACGTAGTGGGAGTGACAAACTTAACAACCATGGGAAATCAGACTCTTTTCAACTTTGTCTAACAAAGGTGTATCGTTTCTATTTGTAATAATAATAATAATAATGAATGTGTCTGTTTGACGTTTATATCAGGGAGGAACAGGGGCCTTACGATTTATATTCCTTAGAATATTTTTGCTTAGATCTCTAGCCTATGTTTTAATAGGCTGTATAAATAATAACGTTCAGTAAATAACTTGAAATGTTGCACTGTGTTAATATTTATGATCGTTTCGATTCTCTGCTAAATTAATTGTTGGGTATAGACATGCGTGTACTAGAAAAGTATATGTTCTGTTTTCGATAACTGTCTGCGTAGCTCCATTTCAAAAATGGAATCGATTATCACCTACTTTTATAAAATCATCGCTAAAATTTTTGTTCGGTATCTGTTATATATCGATTATGTTTTCTACGTCCTTTTTTGATAATAGTTGAGAGGAGCTGTGCAACTATTCCAAACAGATTACTTCTTTTTTACCCTGAAACAAATTCATTTCCTTAAAACACGGATAGAACAAAGAAATTTGTGTATTTTCGGGATACGACGAGCATATCGTTTAACTCGAACCTGTTCGACTAAGGAGTTGAACGCATTAGTGGTCTCATTATAATTACGCTGATCTCCTGGACCTAAATGAGGATCTTCTGTACGACTATTGGGGTTGGATATAAATGGGACATCATTTAATCGATATAGTGTTCCAAAACTAAAGTATTTATTTTAATCAGGTTACAACACATTCGTGTAGCCTGGGAAAGACAGCTCGAGAATACGGTTAACACTGCATAGAATATATGGTCGAAATAGAGAGAGAGAGAGAGAGAGAGAGAGAGAGAGGAATCTAGCTATCCAATTTCGATAACATGCAGAATAATTTTGACTTTTGACAACGGTCATGTAACAACCAACTGCAATAGTTTTCCAGCGGGTTTGAAGAAATCAAAGCTGCACAGACAAGAAAACAATTCATTATAAATACCTTTAATTTCAGTGTCAGGTGCGCTACAGTATTTTTCCAACACACGTCATAAAATAAGATTACGAGCAAAAACTTACTGTGAGAGAGAGTCTTCTGACGAAAGGTGATAGTGAAATGAGATATAGTGAAATGAGATATAATAACGAGCTTTCTCTCTTTCTCCATAAATTTAGCGTTTTATCAGAGTATTTGTAGACATTATTATCCAAAACTACAGAATGAGGACTTCGTGAATTGAGAATGTAAAATTTCCGTTTGGTTCGATAGATGAACCATACTTGTGTATTTATTGCGAAATTTAAATCAATGTGGATGGGTAAAGAAACAAATTATCATTGATATTCTCAGTGATAAAAGTGCATCAGCAAAACTAAAATAAAAAGCACAGTAAAATAAATAAATATATCATTAAATATAATTTGTTGACAGGTCAATTTTGAGGACTGTATCGCTGAACCTGAGGGTGTGCGCAGTATCGACTGTGTATGGAGAAACAGTTACCGATGTTTTAACTGCGGCAAAAATTGCATGTACAAGTTCCTGACCACTCTCTGTGGAATCTGCATCGCTCTCTTCTGGGGATGTAGCTTTGCATGTACCGCCTTTGATCACGTCTGGTGCCTTACGCCATATCTGAGAAAATACGCCATCTTTGTTGGCTTCCTGCAGAAGTGTTTTGGAACCCTCGTCAACTGTTTCCTGGCGCCGATCTGTGAAGCATGTGGCACGTGCTTCAGTAAGATAAAAGTTGCAAACATATAAAACACTCCTTTTCCAGTAAACGATTCTGTCGACGTAATTATATACTTACATTGTTTCCGTAAAGTACAAAATTTGTGGTCTGAGAGGAATGTACTAAAATAAAGATACAAAAGAAAACCTTTTATAAGTTTTAAACAAAATTAGCTTCTAAATTTTCTCATCGTGTAATAATTCTTATATTTTGTTATTTATTCCGTGCGTGCAATAATCGTGAAGGTTTCTTGAAATAAAACATTGATACAAGCCGAGTATCTTTCTTACGTATGCGTATTTACGACTACATGAAATAACTTCTACAGCAACAAGAAGTTGCCACTAAGATGACTATTGTCCCTCGCCGCTCCCCACCAAAAGGATCTTGGACTGGACGCTGAGTTTATTACAAAGTTCATCATGGGTATTAATTCAGTCAAAATCTGTATTGGAACTGTTCATGCCAAATATGACCGGACGGTATGATTGAAAACAAAATCAAACACAAACTAAATGATGGTTTTTACAAGCTATCAAAATATCTTACGTCAATGTGGGTCAGAACTTTGTAAAGTATGGTGTAAATTTGCCAATGAGCATACTCATACTTTGTCAAAATAACACTTTTCAGGTAAAGTGGTTGAATAATTAAAATACATTTGGATGCTGACCATTGTAGAAAATCATCTAGGATCGTGATAAACTGAAGCTTCGAGTCCGGTTCGCTTCAGTCAGGTGGATGCTGTGGTGTTCGCATCCCAGTTCAATGTATATTCCAAGTCTTTTAAGTGTATTAACTCCATAAATTAAAGTAAAAATCCTGTCATCTTTAATCTCAAGATCTTGCAGAGCTCAAACTTTGCTACAAATGTGACAGGAATCAAACAAACAGTGGGAATTCTAAACTTTCATAGGAATTTTAGAGTGTTGAAGCTCATTCTAAGCTGATTAGGGTAATAACTCTTAAAACCACTCATGATCTAACTTGTCTGAGATCATCTTGAAGTGAAACAATATATACATCGAGTGGTTCAATCCTATCGAAGTTCAGTTCATTTTTAGAAAATCGTCCATATTATCGAATTTAGGTCGAAATATACAACTATAAATTGGGGGGGGGGAAGCTGGATTATATGGGTTCGATAATTGTATGTTTGACTGTAAATGTATCAATATTTAAGCAAATAGTAACGTTTTTGGTAGATTTAGACATATTTAAATTCAGAAAAAGCAGAAACAATGACAGTTAACAGTATTATTACGATACTTAAATTAAATCTTTCACACTTGTTGGGGGTCCACTCAGACTATCTTTCATGGAATGATAGCACAAGTATAATGGACGGTCATTTATGAGTGGTCTTATGGACAAAATATCAAATGGTTTTGATTATTGTAAACTCGTCCTACATGGTTTCTACAGCTGTACCGGTAGGTAATTAATGTTTTTTATTATTAATTTCATAATGAGATACTTTTTTAATGAGATTATTGACATGTATCCGTGGGAGAATATTTAAATCGCCATAATAGCGATATCACTTCTGGAACTGCATTCTTGTCCCATTTAGGAAATATTTCTGCTATATTGTGCTATTGCGAGTTATTCAAACTTGTGTATCAATGTTTATATCTATTTCATTCTTCTCTCTCTCTCTCTCTCTCTCTCTCTCTCTCTCTCTCTCTCTCTCTCTCTGCTGATCTTAAAATGTCACGACTGCAGAACACATTTATGAGAAGTTGCCATAACAAATATGCATAAAAATGAACCCCTGACAACAAAGAGTAATTAACCTCCTAATTAAAAAGAGAAAGGATTTTCCACGTACGTGAATCGT